>CM033278.1:7800418-8013038 GCA_019343175.1 Oedothorax gibbosus
GTGCTAAATGGTGCACGAAATAAACCTCCCAAGGTTGCTTATTAATACCTCTGTTGAAGGTTTCTCACAAATACCTAGAGGTATTTCTTAGGTTTTGGAGAAAAACCTTCGAGGTTTGTATAAAAAACCTACTACGTTTCGTAGAAATACCTCCAGGTATTTGTGAGAAACCTTCAACTGGAGGTATTAATAAGGAACCTTTGGCAGGTATTTTTCCTGCACCATTAATACCTAAAAATACCTCCATCCAATACCTCTAAAATACCTTCAAAATACCTCTAATGAGGATTTTTCTAAAATACCCTTCAATGAGGTATTTTAAATGAACCAAAGTATTCCTAAAATACCTTGCAATAGTTGAGGTATTTTTATTAAACCTTATGCGCTCTTAAATACCTTATAAAAGGGTTTTTTTTTAAGTAAGAAATATTGTTTTTAAGTAAGAAATATTGTTTTTAAGTAAGAAATATTGTACTATAAATTATTATACTTGACATTTAAAGTATACACTTACACATTTTCAACACAAAAATATTTTTTATTTATTAATATACAAAATTACATTTTATTTATTAATATACAAAATTACATTTTATTTATTAATATACAAAATTACATTTTATTTATTAATATATAAAATTACATTTTATTTATTAATATACAAAATTACATTTTATTTATTTTTATACAATTTGGTATTTACAATGCATCTTTTCTCCGGCGCTTTCGCTTGGGAGTAAATTTAGAACTATCATCCGGGTGTGGTATTCCTGCCTTTACTTTAAATCGGAACCTGGCATTGGCACAAAACCGGTTCACTGCCCAATGAAGGGTGAAACTTCCTTAACAGACCTTAAAATTAACTATAATCCTCCTTTTACCTGACTGTGGTTCTAAATTGCGACGCCCGTCACCAACAGCCCTCGTGTAGCTCTAGTGCAACGATAATTCAACCTAACCTAACCTCCATTTAGTAATAACTTATGTGTAGTTTCAGTGTGACACATTATTTCCAACCAACCTAACCCAATAATCCCCTATGTTCGCAAACGCCATGGGATTGGCAACCATGCCTCCTTTGGTCCTCTACCTATTTTCAAAGTAAAATCTTACACAATCAAAATATTTGGGATGCTAAGAAGTGACAGCCGGACTATATCGTTATAATTATTTGAAAGGTTTACAAAATATCCATAGATATCATAATTAAAGTATTAGATTGGCTGATCACGTGACTTCCAATGCTAACGACGGGACGCGCATGGAGGGCTTTTTTGGAGGGCTAAAATTACAAAAAAAATACTAGAAAAGGATTTAAAGTCACTATAAATATTCCAAAATGCAGCTAGTATTTTTACGATATTTTTTTGTAATTTTAGAATTATTCTAAAATACTAATATGCTCTTTAAACTTTATAACTAAACTTTTAACTTAATTTTAGAATTTATTTTAGAATTATTCTAAAATTACAAAAAAATATCGTAAAAATATTAGCTGCATTTTGGAATATTTATATTGACTTTTTTTCTAGTATTTTTTTGTAATTTTAGAATTAAATAGTATTTTTTTCGTAGTATTTTTCTCCTTAAAGTGGCAGCAACACTGGCCATTAAGCCCTCCAAAAAAGCCTCCATGCGCGTCCCGTCGTTAGCATTGGAGGTCACGTGATCAGCCAATCTAATACTTTAATTATGATATCTATGAAAATATCACAGGTAATTTGTATAAGTATAATTTTAACCTTATTACATATGTATCTGGTTAATGCCCATTAACTACTTGTGTGACTTTAGTGTGACACATTATTTCCAACCAACCTAACCCAATAATCCCCTGTATTCACCAAAGGCCATGGGATTGTCAACCCTGCCTCCTTTAAGTTCTCTACCTATTTTCAAAGTGAAATCTTACATAATCAAAATATTTCGGATGCTAAGAAGTGACAGCCGGACTATACCGACATAGTTATTTGAAAGGTTTACAAACTATCACAGGCAATTTGTATAGGATTAATATACACCTTATTACATCTGTATCTGATTAATGCCCATTAACTACTTCACATTGGGGCCTTTGAATGAATTTATTTTAACCCTATAATATGCTTGTGATCAAATAATTATACATTAAGAAGTTTTACTTTAACATTAAGTTCTCCGTTAGTGGGTACAATAATCTTTTTAAAAGTGAACAAAACATATGTTCTTCGTTACGTAGCACTACCAGACCTTTCTTAAAATACCCAAGACCTTAGTTTATACTTTGTCACCGGCCATTTTCTTAAATTGGTATGGAAGTAATTTTATAAGCATGTAAATGTTTATAAGCCGTTTCATGTTTCATTGCTAATTTATGACTTCTGCTACCCCAATTTTATAAACCTTTTTACTCTTTCCTAGGTTTGACGTCCTCGAACCCAACGTCGTTGTTCTCGAGCGAACCCACAAGATGCACAAGTTCAAGAAGGTCCTCCTCGCTGCCAACTTCGGGAGCATGTCTGAAGAAAAGGAATTCCCGAAGGCCTACGGCAACATAAAGGCTGCTCTTACGACCCCTGGACCCACTCGAACCCGGGTCAGAAGCAAGGGATTTACGATAAGTCCTGGCGCTGCATTCATTGCTGAAGTCACGCTCCAGCACAATTCTTCGCCGGTGGCCAGACGGGATTGAAGATTTTTTGTGCCGAAAATGAGGTAGTTGGACTGCCCAGTGTGTAATCTTGAAGAATTCTTGAGAACATTCTTTAGAATAATGTTAATGACTATTGGTACACAAACTTGTGAACACTATTTGTGTGGATGTTAATGGATATAGTCGGTGAACAGCATGCATTCATTGCTGAAGTCACGCTCAAACACAGTTCTTCGCCAGTGGACAGACGGAATTGAAGATTCTTTGTGCAAAAAAAGGAGGTAGATGTACTGCCATGTGGTGTAATATTGAAGAATTCTTGAGAACATTCTTTAGAAAAATGACAATGACTATTGATGCACAAACTTGTGAACGTTATTTGTGTGGATGAAGAATTCTTCAAAACATTCTTTAGAATAATGTCGATGACTGTTGATACACAAATTTGTGAACACTATTTGTGTGGATGTTAGTGGATATAGTCGGTGAACAGTCTTGGGGAATACCAGAACAATTCATGTAAGATTGTCAAAGATTATTAGAACATTATCATGCGAAGCTACAAAATATTATGTACAATCATACTGCTGACTATCGATAGCCAATTTCAGGGGAAATAACGAACATTCTTGTCCATGGCTATTGATACAAAATCTCGAGAAATTCCAGAGCATACTTTTTAAGTTTGGGGTACATAATCTAGAGAAATTCCAAAACTGTACATGCAATTGTGTTGACTGATGGTCTGTATACTATCTTGGAAAAGTCCATAACGTTTCATGCATGTTTATGACTAATAATACATCAACTTAGGAAAATCTGCATCATAACATTAATTATTTTAATGACTCTTGGTAAAGTTCTTGAACATAAGAGTATCACTGTAGATGGCTATTGATATTCAATCTTGAAAATATCAAAGACATTGCATACAAGACGTATGGTAACTATTCTGATTATAACTTTATTTGAGGTAGAACTGTAGTTGCAATGTAGTTGATAGATTTTCTGTTGACAATTGTGACAAATTCCTTGCAATTCCTGTTGTAGAAAATAATTCTGCATGAATCCCTGATAAATGAATAAATATTGGTTGAAAGGAGCAACATTTAGACACATATGGGAAGAACTACTGTAAAATAATGATTTCTTTGCAATAAGGTTTTTGTATTTCTGTAAAATAAGCAATCTAAAAGTATCCTATATTAAACCTGTCAAAAAGAGTTAATATCATGTCCAACCACATCGACACTTTGGAACATTTTCAAAGCATTCCATGCAACGGTTGCTTGGATAATTGCTATACAATATTTAAATACACTGTTAAAAATTTGGTGCTAGGTTTAACCATGATATTGGTTGGTTTCACCATGATATTGGTTCCTAGTAGCTACAACGGCTGAATGGTGAAATGTTTCACCTTTTTTTCGGTGTTTGGTTGAACCATTTTTCTGGATTTGGAAACAAAAAACCTGAGAAATGGTTCAATCGAATACCAAAAATATGGTGGAACGTTTCACCATTCAGCCGTTGCAGCTACTAGGAACCAATATCATGGTGAAACCAAGCACAAATTTTTTAACAGTGTATACAGGGTCAAAAAGTAACGCAGATGACTAATCGTTGTTTCGTAGACTGAAACAGACTGCATTTAGATGAATATTATTTTGACTCAATGAAGTTACATTTACAGCTCAACGTTTTAGTATATTATTTGTGGTTGAAGTTTCAAAAAAACTCCAAAGCAGAATCAATACTTGGTGGTTTAAAAAGTTAAAACTTGTGAAATAAAATGCATCCTTAAAATATTGTTCGGACAGGAATATAGTGTATCGGAAAAAAGTTATAAGGATAAAGCTGCAAGTCTGGAAAACTTTAAAAACCTAAATCCTTCGATGTATAAAAACTAGAATAAAGTGATGGTGATGCTTTTCTGTGGTCGTATTATCATTATCTTGCTCACACATTTTAATCATTATTAGTGCAAATAAATTGAGCCTCAAGCCTATTCGGTTTTATAAAGTAAAAGGATTTTAAATGAGCTAACTAAACTCCATCATTATGCATATGACCTGTAGAAAGTTGGATATCGAATCATTAAAAAGAAAGGTAATTGCATTTTATTTAAGCTGAAATTGAACTGAAATGCTTTGAATTCGCACACGTTGGCGATCGATTTAAGCTCCGCCGTGCGAACGCTTCCGTAAACCAGTATTTAACTTCACAAACCATGCGAATTCATACTCAAGGGTACTAATTAGTACAATCGACGAAAACACCTCTCTTTACGTGAAGTTGACCACTGAAGTAATTCAAAAATCTCTGGAAATGAGTTGGTCCCGTTCCTTTAGAGATTTATCCCAAGCATTCGCGTTCTTTTTAATGAATCGTTTAAAAGAACGACTGGTTTGATTCGTTCTTTTTTCACCAAACGAGTAGAAACGATTCTATATCCAACAAATGTTTCCTGATAAAAAAAACCTGCTTTTCAGACAAATCTAATGACTTTCCCTGGCCAGCTAAATATATTACTATTCCTGGTTTCCCTTTTCTTGTAGAAAACTATGATGCCTGACGGTTTTTATAGGTATTGAGTGCCAAAAAAGTTAATAAACAGTTCGCGCGCGATTTCTCGAATGGTCTGAGACCAATCGTGGTGTAACATCATTCGCGAGCGGATCCGGTTCAATTAGGAAACGCACAAAATCTACGAAATACACCATTCGCAGGCGAATTGTTCGCATGGCGTTTCAATTCAATTTCGACATTAGTCACTGAATCATGAAAATACCTTAGTAATTTGTTTTGAATATGATTTTTTTTCTCGTGAAAAGCCTTGAAACTTTGAAACACCAAAAAGATACATGACTCAAGTATGGGAACTAACATTATCGCATCTATAGTCATCTCAAAATGTTTTCTTCAAAAGGAATGCATCACACAAAAGTCATTGTAAATATTTCTTGTTTGTCACATAAGAGTTTACAGTTCTTAAAACACTTTTACATATACTGTTAAGAATGTGCCAAAGTTTTCTGGAATTTTAAGTAAAAGTTTAAACACAATCGAAAATGTAAAAAGGGGTCCAGTCATTTGGAGAGAGTTTACCTCTGTACTTATTTCTTTCAACATTTCAATAAAATGAAAAGATAGCGGAAAATGTTTCCGGGGGCAGGATCAATTTTTACGTTTAAGGTCAAATTATAATGTAAGATATCGGTAGGAATTTTTAAATGTCATTAAATATAGTTAATTTGAAAGTGTAGATAAAGATTTTAAACAATTCTGATACAACTTCATTTATTTATATTTTTCGTATGTGTTTTAGCTAATTTATTCTCAAAAATTGCCAACTTGAAATGCCAACTAAAAAATGACTAGCTTTTGTGGATTAGATAGTCAATTTTAGTAGAATTTATTTAATTTAAAATTGCGTTCAAATAGATATTTTTTTAACATTACATATTTAAATTGTTTACGTCTGTAATCTTTTTTCGTGTACAAAAAATTATCTGGAAATAATAAATATGAAATTAAAAATATGTTTACAAAAACTTTTCAAGTATTTTTTATGATTCAAAAACATTTATCTTTCAAAATACAAAAAAGTTATTTAATGTAATTTGGTAAGATTTTTATTATATTATGAGGCATATGTATATGTGTAAATACTTGTTTTATGGAAACACATGAGAGATGTACTATAATTGTATTTACAATTGTTTTTGAATGTGTGAAAATAAAATACGTAGAAATAAGCTCAATGTGTATTGGATTATGTATTTATTTCTTTGTATAAATCAGAAAAACTTCCTACTAATGATTATTTCGGCAGTTGTTTGTCCTAGAGAATCGGAATTTTTTGTTTATGGTAATACAAAACATTCTAAATTAAATGCAAAACCCCAAAAATTTGCACAAAGTAGCCCTCTTCATGCATCACGGATGGGCCCGAGTACACAGGGACAGACGTGCTCGTTAAATCTGTGGAGTCCAAAGTCCCGACGGCGTTAGCGTACGATGTCACTCAAAGTTCCGTTGGGTGCCCGCTCAGGTGTCGACCTCGTCACTTGACCAGGGTTATAAATTACGAGGCGTTATTGGCTGTGTTAAAGCTCCTGAAGGAGGCTAGAAATAGACAGCCGGAAACGATTACCTCACCTCACCAGCCCTCTTCACATAATACGCACTAAGACCTCAACTCGCCAATAGTCCATGAGTAGCTCTAATGTGATGGTAATCCAATCCAACCAATGTAAAAACAGTTTTGCCAAGTGAAGCCATTGCACGCTTGAATAATGTTTTATTTCGACTTGAAGGCTTTCAGACGGCTTCAATAGTTTTTCTCGCCAAAAATTGTAAGTCAAAAATCACACAATCAGTCACAATGTAAGTCGAAAAATCTCTATGCATTCCTATCTCTACGCCGGGGCCACTTTTATTTGCGCCACCTTGTAGTATAGTACAAATGCTTTGATCTAGAACTATATAATTAGGTTGTTTATAGGATTTCATTGAAACTACACATCATTCAAGCATTAAATAAGTTCAATTGAACAAACCTCAAATATTTTTGCACTTTTCAATGTAGTAAAAGATGGTGAAATTTTTTGTACAATTATTAACCTTCCGAACCGTCTAGAAATAGGCAAAAATGTATAGTTATTTTTCCTGCATAAATTTAAATTAAATAAAATATACTTACTTTAAAAATCAGAATTAGTTTTAATTCTGAAGAGATAATCTTAAATTATTTTCCAAAAGAAAAAATATCATTATAAATGAAATTTTATTATTTTTAAAAAAAAATTGAAATTTAAGGTTATTGTAAGAAAGACTGACGGACAAAATCCGAAAAAAGACTGGTCTGCCACTCGGAGGGTTTTATTCCATAACTTTCTTTTATACTTTTCAAGAGTAAAAATCCATTTGATATTTATCAAAACAGGTGTAAGAATATTGTTAGACCTAATATTTTCCAAACAAAAGCATCTTCATTCTTTTTTTCTACACGATCGAATTATAAGATAACAAAAACAAGGACGGAACCTACAAAACAAATCTCCGATCTCACTTTTCCGTATTGCCAATAAAAAGTAATGGATTAGGCCATCAATCTTTAATTAAACCCTTTCATCCCAAACATGTTACCGTCACCTGTCACCAAACACAGAAAAAAAACGTCTTTATTTTTATGTTGTTTAATTACCGGCCTCTTCTGTTACCAAAACATGTTGTTTATCGCAGAAAAACAAAGTCGCCTTCTTTCAATCCAATAAAAAGACATGGTAAAAAGATATAAAAGAAGCCTAATCATTCTATGGTTCGACAAAGATGTAACTTACATTTAAGTAAAATGGGCTTGGGAAATAGGATTACGCCACGGCCTACTCAACTACTAAGGCCGAAGAAGCTTTCCCAAACAAGCTCGGGGAAGGACGGAAATTTTGACGTCATAGTTCCGAGTGACGTTGTTCCGAAGATGAAGACAACCTGTCTCGAAACCTGTTCAGAACCACTCGTTCACGGCTGACCACAATTTTAGGGTTCCGAATGTGTCCGAACTAGTTTCTCGATCTTCGGCACTGGGAACAGTGACGTCAAAATTTCCGTCTACGGTCATGTTTGAGAGAGCTTCTCTGGCCTTGTTATTGAAGTTGGCCGTGATTACGCCCATTTGGCTGTGATTTCATTTGAGTTGAGTTAACGTCGCACTGGGGCTTCATAAGGGATATCGGTGATAGGCGTTATACAGGATGTCCGTAAAATAATGGCCTAGTTTTAATGGTATATTACAGGAGTTTATATACTAAATATAACAAATCATATATGACATTGAAGGAAAACTAACCTAGTTTTTCCTATAAGTGCGCCTTTAGTGATACGGCATACATCCAAACGAAAATGCAATTCTTCCCATACTGTCTGCAGCAAGTCCGGAGTAATGGAAGCAACAAGGTTGGTAAATCGTGGGGTAGGGGTGGAACGTAGACCCGAGTTATTCTTTATTCGTCACCTTCAACCACATTACAATTACACTTCAACCAAAATACTATTACAATTTGAAACTCGGACATTCTTTTACGGACACCCTGTATTTTAGAATGGCAGCCAAGTGACGAGCCTATATTTCAATAGGCACCCAACGCAACTTAGACCCGTTACACATACATTACTTCCGGTAATATTCGCCGTTCATGCGGTGGCGGATGTTCACAGTGGCAACGTTAAGTCGATGCCACGGAAGAAAAATCGTAATTACGGTTTTACCCGCACTTTTCAGTAATGTAGTGTTAATCGCTGTTATAATGGCTTTGTATAACAGCAAATTTTATTTCACTTAAGGGGACAGGGAACACAACGAAGCTTCAAAATATCAAATTTTCATTTTAACTTTCAGTCACTAAAATGAATATTTACGAAAAATTTTATATAATACGCATCTGAATATTTGGTTGGAGTTCGCAAATTTGGTAGTTAATTTCAATGTAACTTTGTTTCCACCTTCATATGTCATTATTTAAAAACACCGATATTTAGCTTTTAGGTACACTTTCCAGCACAACTTTTGACTGTATCTGAAAATAATTTTTTAATAGAAATAAAAAAGTCCATTTAACGCAATGAACCTTAAGTTTGACGATAAAACATTCATAATTTTAAGTTATCAACCTAAATAAAAATTTTGCGCATTTCTTAAATTAGAAAAATCGTCTTATTTTTACTCACTTAATAATTTTTGGAATATTTTTGGTTCACTGTGTTAAATAGACATGTATACGACATCACAGAAAATTTCAACGCTTCAAATTGGTATGAAAGGTATCAAGGCTGAAAATTGGTGTTTTGGAATAATGACATTTAAAGCTGGCAGCCAAGTTATATTGAAATTAACTACCAGATTTGCAAACTCCAGCCCCATATTCAAATATGCATCATAGAAGTTTTTTCGTAAAGGCGTGATTCATTAACTAAAGTTTAAATAAAAATTCGATAATTTGAGTGGTCGTTTTGTTCCCTGTTACCTTAAAATTTCCACTATTTGATTGAAGTAAGGGATAGGGGTAGGTACATATAAATTCCGGCTTGTGTGCTTGATCAGAGACCCGCTTATAAGCCTTCGTCAAGTAAGACAGACACAGAAAGAATTTTTTTACTGTCACAGAGAAAGGAAGTACACCCAGGGCGAAGGCGGGAATCGAACCCGCACCCGTTACAGCGCGCAGACTGCTAGCGTAATGGTCTGCGATGCAAACCACTCGGCCATCCGGGCCCCATTGAAGTAAGGTTTCCGTTAACATCGCATGTGCAAGATCCAATTGCCTTAACGTTGTTAGTGCAATTATTCGGCACCGTACGTTCGGCGGACATAACCGGAACCAAACGGTCTTAGAATAGTATGTAATCGATGGATAAAGACAATTACTAGTCTTTCCAGCACTTTATATTGAGTATTTAAAAACGTCTCCAACTTAAATTCATTGGCAAATCATTTATAAACTATACTGAAATAATTATTTGCAGGTTTTTGATAATTGAGGTTAGAATTTGATTTTGTTCAAGTAAAACGATTCTAACTTTTAAAAGCTAAGCGCTTTAACAGTTGTCCTTAAATGGAATGACTAAGTTATTTTAAAAAATAAATGTACCAAAGGCTTTTTTAAGACAACCTTCCTTTTTTATCATTTAGTTTAATTCTTTAGCCACATTGGTATGAAATAATTTGTGTGCTTGGTTCACCAGATAGATTCTAAGTAAGCTGCAACAGCTGAAGTACACACGTTACCACTCAATTTTTGAGATTCGGCTATGAGACCCATTGCTCTCGAGGTATTGTGTTGTAAACTCCAGAAGAATGTTCGGAACCCAAACAGAAAACAGAGATGAAATATCACATTCAGGACCGGACTATAGGACCTTCGACAACCAACGTGACACTGGAACTACACCAAATTATTAATCTTAGCTAGTTTCCTCTCTACTTTTAATTATCTAACATGAAATATGTGGAAATGAAAGTATTGCGCTGGGGGTTGAAAATCCGCAATAGAGATTTTGTGTTTTCTACACATTGTGGAGGGTGCTGAGTAAAAAAAGTTATTTTTGAACATTTGTCCGTCTGTCTGTATGAAACCACTCTACATATCGAACTCAGAGAGCTATGGACTTTAAATTTGGTACACGAGTTTCTTGTACACGTCAGACGATCATAAAAAGTTTTTTGAGAAAATATCACATTCGCGAATTATAGCTGCTATAGAGGTTTTTTTTTGGGGGGGGGGGGGGGGGGTAAAAAATGTTATTGAAAAACGAAAAGACATAGCGACATTAAATTTAGTTCTCATTCCTGTCGTGCTTCATTTTAAGGTTTTAGCTTCCACATCCACACTACGTTTATAGCGTAAAAAGTGGAAGGTATTATAATCGTTCAGACCGTGCGTCTGTCTGTCTGTCCGTCCGTCTGTCTGTCCGTCCGTCACCCACTTTCATAGCCCAAACTACAAATGCTACGGACAAGTGTTATACGTCAAACAATTCAGCGCATCGAAATTAAAATACATTGAAAAAGAATTCGAATACGAAGTACTTCAATTATTTTAAAAAACTGCAAAATTTAATGCTCATTTAAAAAGCATAGGAAGCCATTTTTATTAGAATTAAATCACCATTGCCATTCGCAACAATCGCTCGAGAAACTTTAATTCTTTTAGGCAAAAAATTAAAATAAATTTATTTTTGCGACATCGATCAGTTTGAAATGACGTCAAATTTATTTTACTACGAGATTCTTTGTATTTTGATATGAAATATTTTCATTCTATTTAAAAGCGAGGAATATTACAAATTTATTCTTTGAAATATAAATTAATTTTTGCAAACGATAAGTAATAATTATTGAATTTTCGAAATAAAATAAATGAAACTAGCCAGATTTAGCATGTAAATGTTTAATATAGAATTAATGCTGTATTTGGTGCCTTTTTTACCTGTTCAACACAACTGTTGTGTGGATGCGGGTT
Source organism: Oedothorax gibbosus (assembly GCA_019343175.1). Taxonomy (NCBI): domain Eukaryota; kingdom Metazoa; phylum Arthropoda; class Arachnida; order Araneae; family Linyphiidae; genus Oedothorax; species Oedothorax gibbosus. The sequence continues at coordinate 7,812,071 of CM033278.1, forward strand.
AAGTGACGTATTCTGTTACAAACCTACTTGTTCGATAAAATCACGCATACGCAAAACGTACTAAATACCATAAAAATTTTTAGGTTTTAAACAATATTGAAATTACTTTATTAGGTATGCAATTATCCTTAAAAGTGTATTGATTTGTTGGAAGGTATTGAAAGTCGTGTAGTGGATACACACCATTTGTTTTTTAATTCAAAATAATTTTTTAAAAAGTTATAAAGCAACTAAATTAGCTTATCTTCCACCATGCAATATTTATATAAATCACTAAACACAACATTTAGTTGATGTATTAAATGAAGAAATGTAAATTAAAACAAATTAAATTTTATGCAAAAATGGAATGCCTTGCCGCTTTCTTAGTTTCAGGCCTCTGGGCGCGATCAAAGGCTGCGTTTAGCCAATACCACCTAGATTTGAAGGCCGTCGAACTAAGATGCTTGACGTCATATTAGTGAACCGATTCGATGGTTTCAAACAATGATCATTCGTAACTCAATCGTGTTTTATCTTTGATTTAAGAAGATTCAAGCCATTATTGATCATCAACTCCAAATCGGCCTACTAGGTGTGACGTTTTATTCTAATGTTTCCGGCCTTCTAATATGGGTGTTATTCGGTTTGCGGACCAGTATTGTTTGTGGACATATTTTCAGCCAATTAAGGCCTTTTGATAATGCAAAACACAAACAAGCCATGTCATTTTCTGATTAAATCTGAGTAACAGTTGTGTCAACCCATCATGTCCACCTGAAAAGAACCTGTCTCAGAGGCTTCCCTCTGAGGTTGTACGTCTTTATTTTTCCGCTATCTTTTTTTTTATTCGAACATTTTCTTTTAGAGGCTTCGTCTCTTCCCATTCATTAAATTTTCGCTGAAAAGAATCAAGAATCAAGGGATGTTGGAAATACTCTTGTGAGTTCCATTTCACATGTTCTATAAATCTTTAAGACCCAGTGATTCGATAGACTATAAATCATGCGCCGGCATTTTTAGGTAAGTCACGATGAAACCGGAAATACCCCATCGGGTTCTGTTGGTTGGTTGGTTGGTTGGTTGGTAGACATATATATTCAGGTTTGTGTGCTTGGTCAGCGACCCGCTTATAAACCTTCGTCAAGTAAGACAGACACAACAGACAACACACACACATAAGTGGATCCATCTAATTTTTAGAGACAGAGGCCAACTAGAGGATCCCCAGAATTGGCTTTTCACCCCCCAGAGGTATTGATTTGGTATGGGAACTTAGAGGACTTTCGGACCCAACAGATTTAACGAGCACGTACTCCGCATATACTCGGTAGGTCTTCAGTGGTACCGGGACTCGATCGCAGGACCTTGCGATCCCGAGACCGAGACGCTGACCACTAGGCTCACTACGGCCCAAAGGGTTCTTTACTTGTTAGGGTTAACAGATGTACTGCATTTCGCAGAACGGTTTAGTTTTTCATGCAACTATCTAATTATAAAAATTATGCAAATACTCTGCGTTTTATTTTTTTATAGTTTTTTTTAAAATAATATCAATTATGATTTATGAAAATTTTAGAAAAAAATGAATTGAAAATTTTGAAATCTGATCAATCTAGTACTAGTATTATATATATGATATCAATAAAAAAGCGGTAGTTTTGCACACAAATTATTTGACATCGCCATTTGAAAGTTTTTCTAACCCAGTTATTCACGTAGTTCTAGTTTAGTTTAGTTTGAATTCGTCGGACATTTTTGGCTGCACGGGCCGTTTATAGGTCGGAAGTTATTTTGGCGCTGCCCGTACCCGAACCTGGGACCTTTCGCATGCTAGGCGAGCGCCTAACCGACTGGGCTCCCCATCCCACGTAGTTCTAGCGTGGCATTAATTCAACTAAATGATAAATCAAATTATATCATAAATTTTAAGAACAAAATATACATTTAAACTCGAAACTTTTAGATTAAAAGTATTTTTTGGGACAAGTCATTCGTCTCCTGAAAGTTCATCATTGTTTACATCAGCTTTTCCCTACAGCATTCCGTGTTTCGTATTTTCATGATCAACAGTACTATGTCGAATCAGTTAATAATTTTTCTGTAAAAAAAGGTTCAGTGTTTTTTGTTTTGTAACCTTAGTACCGGTGACATTGAAAAAATTCTGAAAACTCATAAATGCACTAACCCCTCGCTATATCGCGCCTCGTTACATCGCGCCTCGTTACATCGCGCATTCGGATATATCACGCTTTGTATCATGTCTCACATTTTTTTTCAATACTATTACGTACTTTCCTTAAAATCAACATGTAAGTCTAACTTTAGATGAATTTTTACTATAAAATGAGTGAAATATGTGTATAGTTTTACCTGTGCAATAATGTGTAATGTTCATAGTAATTAATAATAAGTCCTTTATAATTTTTCTGTTTCTTTTTTTATAGTAGTTATATTATTTAATATGATTTGGGTTTACCTTACAAATACATACTGGGCTTAAGTGTAAAAACTTTGTTGAGAGCATAAATACATCAAAAGTATTATATTTATCAAGTCGCTCGTTATATCGCGCATTCGGTTATATCGCGATATTTCGCTTGTCTCGGGAAGCGCGATATAACGAGAGGTTTGCTGTACAACTATTTTTTTTTACTTCTAAGTATGAACAATATTAAAGAACTCTTTGATTTGTTCTGGTTTCTTTTGGAATATTTGTACGTAATTTCTATAATAAAAGAAAGCAATATAAAGCCAGTAGAAATAATTAAAATCCTCAAAACACTCTTTCGTAACACTCTTCGTTTTTGTTGACCTCTAAGTATGAACAATATTAAAGAACTCTTTGATTTGTTCTGGTTTCATTTGGAATATTTGTACGTAATTTCTATAATAAAGAAAGCATATAAAGACAGTAGAAATATTAAAATCCTCAACACTCTTCGTTTTGTTGACCTCTAAGTATGAACAATATTAAAGAACTCTTTGATTTGTTATGGTTTCTTTTGGAATATTGTACGTATTTCTATAATAAAGAAAGCAATATAAAGCCAGTAGAAATAATTAAAATCCTCAAAACACTCTTTCGTAACACTCTTCGTTTTTGTTGACCTCTAAGTATGAACAATATTAAAGAACTCTTTGATTTGTTCTGGTTTCATTTGGAATATTTGTACGTAATTTCTATAATAAAAGAAAGCAATATAAAGCCAGTAGAAATAATTAAAATCTTCAAAACGCTCTTTCGTAACACTCTTCGTTTTTGTTGACCTCTAAGTATGAACAATATTAAAGAACTCTTTGATTTGTTCTGGTTTCATTTGGAATATTTGTACGTAATTTCTATAATAAAAGAAAGCAATATAAAGCCAGTAGAAATAATTAAAATCCTCAAAACACTCTTTCGTAATATCAGCATCAGAAAAATTAGCTAGTGATTAGTTAAAAATAGTTTTGTGTACTAGATTACGTTAACTTATAGACGACCCCTTCATTCTTCAAACAAACATAACTTTATTTCAGAAAAAACAACAGCAGAAGATAACTGTTTGTAACTGTTAACATAAATGTTACACATCTAAAAGGTTCCATTCGAATGAAAGTTCAATAAGCGATGGAATGCAATCTATTCGGGACGCTTATTGTTGTAGGGGCAGATTTCAGGGTTTTTTAAGAACGTTATTAAGTTCCTCTTTTTACCTTTAATATTATGTTCTTACTTACATTTCGCATCGGAATGTTCTTTGGCGTATTATTCGATATTTAATGAATCGGTGGCCAATTATTTAGGTAAAGCTGGAGCAGCCTGTTATGGAAATAGATGGAAGATAGAAATTCTGTGGACACGTGTTTCGAACTTTTGTTCCAATTGCAGCTCTTAATCAACTGTAAAAGAATAAAATAATTGGACAGAATTACAATGTGGAATTTTTTCGTTGAAATGTGTTTTAGTTCAGAATAAGTTTGGTAGTTTAAAAGCTTTTTTTTGGTGATAGTTTGGTGTTCATGCTTCTGCCCGATGGACTTGAATATGCGGATAAATGCTAATTATCTTAATTTGTTTTAAGGCCTTATCACACGAGAGCTCGTTTGTTCAGCGACGTCCGTACGCCATATCAAAAACTGGTTTTTGGAGCAGTTTTTGCTCGATGAGCATTTTCGAGTCGACTCGAAAAAATCCGGCTCAATTTTGCTGTTCGAACGGCTGCTCCAATCAGAACGAAGTTCAATCGTGACGTCATGGCCGAGCCTCCTCCTCCTCCAATACCGCGATAATACTGCTTTTAAGTTTGTGATGTCACGCAAGACGTAGCCGTTCTCTTGTGACGTTTTTGCTGTCCCAAAAAGTTGTTCGACGAGCGACGTTCTTACCGTCTGATAAGGGCAATAAATTGCAGCAATAAATTGTTTGACAAAAAAAATCCCCTCCTCTTTGAGAAATATGTATCATTTTTAAAAAAAATGCTTATTAAATAAACAACAAATAACATGGAGACTAACACAAAAAAAAGGTAACGTATCAAGACTTCAGCGAACTCTTTTTAAAATTTCTACATTAATGTGTTAAATATATATAAATCTTTTTCTTTCTTCACAAGAAAAAAAATACACGGAAAAAACTAAGTGGATTACCTTCTTACCATTCAATTTTAAGAGAAATAGTTATATGAACCACTGTTGTTCTTGTTGTCGTCGTGTCCATGATGTGTGCAAAAACTAGATGGATCCGAAGCTGTAGTAGACAGCTTTCGCCATTTCTTCTGCATCTTCGGAGAGAATTAAAATTGCTGGGTCTTCAAAGCCAATCCTGAAGAGCCTGGCTTGAATTGCTGGGCAGCCAAAGATATGCTGCGGGGACAGTTGGACACCAGGACAGTTTGGGCAGTGTGTGGAGAAGCTTCTTTGTCCTTCCGTTGAGATTTTCATTCCTTTTAAATGTTTTGTTCGTAGTCTGGCTATTATTGAAGATATTGTACGGTTACAATTTAGAGCAGGGAGGGAATATTTAAAATTATTTTTGATAAGTCTACGGCTGGCAACTGCATTGGCGTCAACGAGAGCTATGAGGTTAGATGATTGGGGGCAAGCTCTTGATTCTTTGGCAAGCTCATCGGCTTTTTCATTTCCAAGGATGTTACATGAGCTGGTATCCACTGTAACTTGCAGGTTTTCTTGGCTGCGATGACTTTGTTGATGGATAGGATTATTTCATGGCTGATTTGGCACTTGCCCTTCTGAATGGCCTGCAGGGCAGATCTGGAATCAGAAAAGATGGTAATGCCGCTGGATCTGTGGATGCTTTTGGACAGGAAAATCTCCAACGCGCTCTTGATGGCAACGAGTTCGCATGTATAGTTGTAGGCAATTTTGCCTACAGGAATTTTGTATCACTCATTTTCATCGCCTGGACCCGTTAAGAAAACTCCTGAACCTCCTCCATCAAGATTTGAATCGGAGGATCCATCTGTGTAGGCTAATACTAAATTTTGGGCTTTGGTGGTGAGTTCATTGATGGTATGGTCGCCTTTTTCTTTAATTATCGAGACCGGTTCTTTTTTGGTGCAGGGTCGTAGATATGAACCACTGACAATCAATTATAATTATAGATTTCTGATGTACTTATAAATGTGTCCCTATCAGCTAGCCCTAACTGCACAGAATATCGTATGATACAGGGTGGCGCAAATAAAAGTGGCACCGGCCTAGAGATAGAAATGTACTAAGATGCTTGGCGAGAAAAACTATTGAAGCCGTCTGAAAGCCGTCAAATCGAAATAAAAAATTATTCAAGCGTGCAATGACTTAACTTGGCAAACTTGTTTTTGCATTGGTTGTAGTAGACTTGCATCACATTAGAGCTACTCATGGACTATTGGCGCGAGTTCAGATATTATTGCGTAACTGTGAGTTGCGGCTGTGTGAGTGTGAGTTGATTAGTGCACAGGTGAAGATGATACTCACAGTAGGTAGTTACGTTCATCAGTTAGGGCTGCATTCAAAGACCTGGTCAGTGAGATACTCACAGTACTCAATGTTGTATTTAAAACAAATTAGTAGAAAAAATTTAACTAGTTGTTTGCTAAGGAATTTAAAGGTGTAAAAGTGCCACAAAAGAGTGCTATGCAACGATTAGTAACGAAATGGCATCAGATAGGATAAGTTTTGAACAAGTCCAGAAACATTCCGAAACGGGTTCGAACACCAGATTTTGTGTCTTGCAATCAATTTAGAATGTTAACAAAATCAAAAAGGTCCGATACTCTAGGTTTAATAATGGCTGAAAAAATCACTAGGGGAAATTTATTTTTGCATAGCTGTACAAACCTTTAGTTTATATTGTCAAAATTATTCGCCAAGTGTTTGTTTTGGGCTTAATATTGAAACGATCAATAGCTTCACTTAGCAAACCTTCTTTTTGCTTCGGTTCTTGACTTGGCAACAATTCTATCTTATTCCTATCTCCATGGCGGCGCCACTTTTATTTGCGCCACCCTGTACAAATCATATATCAGTCCAATGCAATATTGACATATTTATCAGTAGAAGTCAAGAAAAAAAATAATACTTCTTGTTATTGGGAAAATAATATAAAACATTATGGTCACCAATTTCTTAAAACGATTACAAAAAACAAAACATGTAATAACAAAAAAAATTACTCAAGGTTAGGTCAGTTTTGAATTATCGTCGCACTAGAGCTACACGAGGGCTATTGGGGACCAGTGTCGTAATTTAGAACCACAGTCAAGTGACGAGCCGACATCTGAGTAGCCACCCAACGCAACCGTTAAGGGCGGCATCGTACGCAGCGATGGGACTTTGGAGCATATTTAACGTGCACTCCCTCTACACAGGGTATTATTCATCGGACATTTTTGGCTGCACGGGCCGTGTATAGATCGGCAGTTATTTTGGTGATGCCCGGACCTGGGACCTACCGCATGCAAGGCGAACGCCTTAACCGACTGGGTTTCCCAACCCAAAAGGGAAGAAGAACTTGCAAAACTTACTTTCTCAAAAGTCTAACTAAGATATGGTGGCCATGACGTTTACTGGCGACTTTCGGCTGTTGTAAATGCAATTGGATGAAGCCACCATTATACGGCCCCGACCCATGTTTATTAGTTAGATTTTGATGGCAAATTTTGAGAAACTGGTTTCATCTTTATTGTAGCCTGAAGCCTTTTGGATGGTCAGTGGTCAATATTTTTAGTGTTAACATCCCAATTAACAAATTTATCTTCGTAAGCAATCGGCGTAATAATTTAAAACGACTTTGCTTAACCTTAGATAAATTAAATTTAAATTAAATTGCAGAATGTCAATAATTATATGAAATGGTTATCTGAATATATTTGCAGCATAATTAAATTGAAGATACTAAACACAGACAAGATAATACAAAATGTAAACCTTTTACGTGTTCTATTATTCTTTTATATATAGATTGGAAAATTCACAAGCCTTTTCTATTATTCTTAGAGATGACAACTACTCAGGCGGAATCACTAAATAGTTCATTTTAAAGGAATATTTATAAAGATCAATTGAGGGAGCTTCTTTCAATTCTAAACTCTAGTCTCTCTTTAACTACAAAACTGGGTTCTTTTTCCAAAACATCTCAAAATGTTTTCGTTTTATTTTGACTAACTGCTTTTTAACCTGCTGTACATTTGAGCCGAATTTTCCGTCATTTTTGCAACTGACTTTCTAGCAATAACCATAAATTTTAAAATTTTATAAATAATGCATCTGTATTAAAATTCGTATTTTTCCTTTGGGAACGATTTTAAGATAATTTCTTGAAAAATAAGCTAAATTATTATTTTCTAAATGAATATGTTATACAACCATAGATATTTATGTATTTCTGTGCATTTCGGAAGGTAAATAAACAGAGCACCAAAACCGCATTGTTTTAATTCTAATTTGTGGTGCTATTTCAAACATAAGATAAATGTACCATCTACCTATTTTATTTTACATTATCATCGCAACTTGATGTCTTTCATTATCTCGCCGACAATGCTATTCAAGTCCTTTAAGTCCTTAAGGCCTTTCCGTTACAATTCAATAACAATCGGTGGCGTATCAAAGTCATCAAAAAACTCTTTTCGGTGTTTAGTGTTGTATCCATTCATTCCTCGCTAATCGAATGGCATCTTTTTCTAAATGCAATGGGAACAAAATCCCTCCAAGTTTTTAAAACTTCTTAATAATCGACACAGTTGCACAGTACCTTACTATTAAACAATAAACATCTCATGCTGTTGCTCATTTTGTCAACCGCTTTATTATAATGCATGCAAAAATATCCTTCTAACTTACTACACTGTTAAAAATTTTGTGCTAGGTTCCACCATGATATTGGTTGGTTTCACCATGATATTGGTTCCTAGTAGCTGCAACGGCTGAGTGGTGAAATGTTTCACCTTTTTTTCGGTGTTTGGTTGAACCATTTTTCTGGATTTGGAAACAAAAACCTGAAAAATGGTTCAACCGAATACCAAAAATATGGTGGAAAGTTTCACCATTCAGCCGTTGCAGCTACTAGGAACCAATATCATGGTGAAACCAAGCACACAATGTTTAACAATGTATCAGAGTTTGTTGGTAAAAGTGCTGTTTTCACCCTGTGCTGTGAATTGACTTATGAAGTAAAATTTATTGTGTGGTGGCGGCGAAAATGCTTGCTTCACTGCCAGTGAATCTATGCACTCGTCTTCCTTGTTTGCGCTTTTGGAGTAAGTTGTTCATGTGACTCTGTGAGTGATGAAATCATCATTTTGCTGTAAAAGACATTAAAAACTGTGATGTAAAAAACTTACTCCAGAATGTGGTGTCATTTTACCTAAATTTTTACAGTGTAAGCAAAAAAAAACATTGTTTCACGTCTAATTAATGATTCCATTTCAAACACAGGTGAAATATACCATATAACTATTTTATTTTACAATATCATCTCAACTTGATGTCTCAGTATCTCGCCGACAATGCTATTTGAGTCCTTTAAGTCCTTAAGGCCTTTACGTTACAATGCAATAACAATCGGCAGAGCATTAAAGGACTCTTTTCGATGTCCGACTAAACGTCATTCATTTGGTATCCTTTGTAAATGCAATGGAAATCAGTCCAATTTTTTAACTTTTTCACAGAATAATACCTTACTTTTAAGCATTCTCATGCTGTTGTTCATTTTGTCAAACACTTTTATAAACTGCTCTTTAACAAAGAAAACCTACGAAAAACGCATCATTTTATGTCTAATTAGTGATGCTATTTCAAAACGCAAGAGAAATATACCATCTACCTATTTTATTTTACATTATCATCGCAACTTGATGTCCTTCATTATCTCGCCGACAATGCGATTCGAGTCCTTTAAGTCCTTAAGGCCTTTTCGTTACAATGCAATAACAATCGGCGGCGTATTAAAGGACTCTTTTCGGTGTTCGGTGGAGCGTCATTTCGAAGTAGAGGGTGGAATCGAACCCCTAAGTAAACAAAGGAGAAGGGTATTTGTGAATTGTTCGATAGTGGGAGCAGAAAGGTATAAAGTTGTTTTAACAAGTGATTTTAAGGAGCAGGTAACGCGTGTTGTTGTTTGGTTGGTAGACATATATATTCAGGTTAGTGTGCTTGGTCAGCGACCCGCTTATAAACCTTCGTCAAGTAAGACAGACACAACAGACAACACACACACACATAAGTGGATCCATCTAATTTTGCGTGTTGTTAACTCTTTACTCTTTCAAGTAACTCAAAAATTGAAAACTTTTAACCCTTTGAACGAAAAGGCCCTCAGCGAACCACTCAAAATAAAATCGTCTACTATCGTTTGGTTGTAGATAATATCCTTGAACACAATTACAAAACTACTTCTTACTACTACTACTACTACTACTACTACTATTACATATATATTCCGGGGGCTTTGTGTGCTTGATCAAGAGACTCGCTTATGAAGCCTTCGTCAAATAAGACCGACACAGAAAGAATTTTTACTGTCACAGAGAAAGGAATATACACCCAGGGCGAAGGCGGGAATCGAACCCGCACCTGTTACAGCGCGCAGACTGCTAGCGTAATGGTCCAAACCACTCGGCCATCCGGGCCCCAACTACTTCTTCTATCCCTATTAAAGACGGATAATACACTCAGAAAAAACTTGTGTTGGCCTTCAATAAAAGAAATTTGCTTTTCCTAGTTATTATAAGTTGTGATGAAACAATACAAAAATTGTTACGACCCAATAATAATAATAATACATGATCAGCATAAAAAATTGTGTTAAAAACGCAGCAAGCATATATTCTTCTGTAATGTAGCTCAGCATCTGCTATTTAATGTTTTGGATGCTTAGTTACACTAAAGATTAAAAAATATTAACACGCTTTACAGTGAAAATTACAATTTCGTTATTTATATCTTAGAAAGCAATATAGTTTAGTGTTTTTTGTCAATCTCGCATGGATAGAATAATCGTCTCCTCTCGCGATCGTCAGTTGTTTTTGAACAAGACAAGTTTATGTTCGTATGTCATCAACACCATTCTGGTATTGAAACAATACGAATCTTGCATTGAAACGACACAATATTGTAAAGTTACCCACTTTTACACACTAATTGTGTTGCACTTGTGCTGTTTAAACACATGTGTTTACAGTGTTTACAGAATGTACCAAAGTGTAATTGGCCAAAACTTAGGTTAAGTAGTCTTTAAGAGGGATTGTCAGTCCCATAGAGCTAATGCATTAGTTTTGGAATCACAACTTCCGCTGAGGTATTGCTTTGCCATGTTAGCCCTTTTCCCCCATATATGAGAATCAACATAACATCGAATTGAAACAAATTTGAAAAGAAAATGTTATCTAGTTATTTAATTATATATTTTTGAAGTTTTAAATTCCAAAAATAAACATCAGATGGCGACACTATTTTAAAGCTTTATCAATTAATAATTAAATACCCGGATGTTATTTTCTTTTCATTTGTGTTTGAAATTGTTGTTATAATGATTCCCATACCTGGGGAAAATGATATAACATGGCAAATAAATTCTTTTGCAAAAGTTGTGATTTCAAAACTAATGCATTAACTCTATGGGACCGACAGGACCTCTTAAAGGATAAATTTTCATCTGTAAATATAAATTTTGCTCAAACAGTGAAATTGGCTATGAGTTGTCTTTTGCTTTTGGTAAATCGGTAAAAAACAATAAGTTTTTGATGTTATCGTTGTTTCCACACCATCAGCTCTTAAACGATGTTTATATTAGTTTAATAATACAATACTAAAACTATCACCGCAATATCCTTAAAAACCTATATTTTTTATTGAAAACTATAATAATAAATAACTTTAGCAATCCTAACATAAAAACTAAAAGCTTAGTAACCAGACAAATTATTAATAGTAGAATGAGTGTTGTGTTAATGTATGTTAAGTAGAATGCAACATATTAGACCAAAAAAATCTCTTTTGGAACAAGCTACGATTATAGAGGCAAAAGCTGTTTCTAAACTCTATAATCACACGTTAAAGATAAAGTAAACAAAAGTATTACCGAAAATTAGCATCTGTCATATATGTGTGTATGTCGTGTCTGTCCTTCTTGACGATGGTTTATAAGCGGGTCTTTGTGACCAAGAACACAAGCCTGAAAATATATGTCTACCAACCAACCAACCGAAAATTATTCATAAAAATAGAGAAATGAAGAACAAGTTTCTTAAAAAACGGGTATGTAGAACATACTTTTCTTTTCTTTATTATTGGTGTTAAGAGATAGTTGATAGAGTTTAGTTACACTAAATTAATTTTGCGATAGAGTATGGCTATTTTCGAGATAGTAAACGTATGCAAAATCCTTATTCCATTATCGAGGCATTGTTGTAATAAATTCGAAACGTATAATGCAACAGGATTGTATTTTCTTTTATCTTAATGCATTAAGTTATGATTTGTTGTGTGGAATCTAAAGCCTTGAGCAAAACTATATAGACTTATTTTTATATCTATAATTTATAAATAGATTAAATTTATTGCTTTCCATATAATATATCGAATAAACGTAAATACAAATAAACGTAGAAGGCTAGAAATAGGCAGCCGGAAACGATTAAATTACATTACATTACAAATAAACGTTTCAATAAATGTTACTAACATTTTATAACCTTTCAAAGCATTAATCTTAAAACAAATGTATTTTAAAATATTTTACGGATCTTATTAGGGCTTTCGAATGATATATTGGTTAGGCATTTTATTTGCATTCCATAGCCGAACCAATTACATGGCATACCTATGGAGGCTTATATAGAAATGATCAATGGTAAATTAGCTTTGGCAGGTTATTGTATGAATTTACTGTAATGTAGTCGTTTCCGGCTGCCTATTTATAGCCTCCTTTAGGAGCTTTAAAACAACCAATTACGCTTCGTAATTTGGAACCCTGGTCAAGTGACGAGGTCGACACCTGAGCGTGCACCCAACGGAACTTCGAGCGACATCGTACACTAACGCCGTCGGGACTTCGGACTCCACACATTTAACGAGCACGTCTGTCCCAGTGTGCTCGGGCCCCCCAGTGATTTTCAGAGCAATTTTTCCTCCAGCTAAATACGTCTATAGTATGACTAGGACAAGGACAGAACCAAGAACCTTCTCAAGTTTTAGTTGCTGTTAAAATAAGATCTGTCTGTTTATACGCTTCTAGTTTGTAGTTTTACATTTGAAAATAGCCTTCAGGAAGGAAAGAGAGTTAAATGATTATCATTCAATACATTTATAAATTACAGGTTTTAATTTAGAAATGCTTTTAGGAAGGAAAGTAATTAAAAAATTATTATTTAATAGGCTTCTATTTTATAATTTTAAATTTCAAAATGGCATTAAGGAATGAAAATGAATTTTAGTACTGTGAAGAAACAATGTTTTAACCGTATACTTTGAATAAGTTCTTCAATACTCGGATAAAGCTATGCAAATTTAATATACACTTTCAAGTCATTTCGTGTAGATTTCACTTGAGTCAATAACTTAAAGCATTTTTATATGAAAGCGCTCCTGCTTGAAAAATAAAAGAATAAAAGCGAATGCACTCTTACTTTATGCTTATTGAAATATCCCTGAATGAGTGCATAGAATTATTATCCGACATTCTTGTATCGATATTTCTGTCCTTTCGGCGAAAAATGTCAGATTTCTTGAATAAGCCAAGAAACCTTATGAACTTTAAGAAAATCGGCCCTTCTTCTAAGTAATACATTTCATATCAAAATGTATAAGATATATATAAGTAAAAATTCAAATTTGCGTCGAAAAATGTATCTCCCTCAAAAACCACTTGAATGTGATATAAAATACCTACTTTCCGGCATAAAAGTACTGAAGTGAGGAATCATGCTATGAATATCAAATGCAGGGTCATCCACTATTTTTACAACTTCCTCCCATATACATATCTCAGTGTAAGACTACAGACCCTTTTTGAAGAAAAGTTATTTTTTGTCTGTGTTATTTTAAAGATTTTATATATTTAATCTGGCTGTCTATTTTCTTTTGTTTAAACTTTGTTTCTTTTATATAAATCAAGTCCATGAAGATATATGGATAAAAATATTCATAACTAAATTAAGTTTGCCACGATTATTTCACTTTTAGGTATATTACAACACCGTAACTTCTTGTTTTTTTTTTAAAAATGTTTAGGAGGGAAAGTGTCATGACCTACACTCTTAAAACAAACGAGCGGTTTTAACTCAGTCTGAGTTAATTTCCACTCCTTTCCGTGCCGAAAATGCACTTCTCCTATAGGAGTGAATTTCACTCCTTTTCGGAGTGGGTAAAAGAAATAAAAGAAAACAATCTGCGTCCTACACTCTTAAAACGAGTGGTTTTTACTCAGTCTGAATTAATTTCCACTCCTTTTCGGTGCCGAAAATGCACTTCTCCTATAGGAGTGAATTTCACTCTTTTGTTTTAAGAGTGTAGGGTTACCATGTACTTAGATTCACCGTTCATAACTTTAAAAATATTTGTTTTAAGCTTATATGGATATCGTAACTTTTCCAGCAGGTATCTAAATATTTAGTTTCATATTTCCAATGCAAAATATCGTATAAATTAACCTCTGAAAAAGTTTTTTTTTGCATCAAAATCTACTTGATCCTGTTCCTACGTCATTTTTCTGTAATTACTATATCTGCTCCTTCTCTATCGTTTTTTTAAAGGTAGGAAGGACATTTCAATTTGTAGTAGCAAAGTTGGCATTAAGAAAAACTATAAAGTAAAGATGTGAAGTGAATTCTTCAAAGGTCCACGCATGAAAAGCTTAGTGGAAGAACGTGATGAGTGACAATTAGGTGAAAACCAGAAAATGAGCTTCAAAGTTTTTCATCTGTACTTAAAACCATTAATTGATTAAACTGAGGATATTTCAAAATATTAAAAAACTTTTACAATGATTTTTTTTTAAATATGTATTGAAAAACACAAAAAAATCAGATTTAAAGTTATATAATTTTTTTTGAAGCAGAGATATTAAAAATTCCTTAGTTTAAATCAAAGAACTATTAATGGGGAAGAAATAATAAAACAAAATATGTTGAAATCTTTTATAGTTTCTGAGAAAAGTGTTCCTAACTGTTGAAAAACCTTATATTTCAGGAAACTCAAAAGAAAAGTAAGGTTTATGTAAGAACTGATATTAAGCGTTTCTCAAAAATGCTTATAAAAAGAAAACCACTTAACTGGTCTTAAGTTAAAGCTAAAGATAAGCAGAATAAAATAAAGGAAAAACAGAAAATCGAAATTTTTTATCCAAACACCCATCCGACCCCCCCTTAAGGGATGGAATAATATGTTCAATGACACAAATGCCTCAATTTCTTCAAAAATGTCACTTAACACGTTCTTCCACTGGGCTCTTCAATTAGTGAGAACCAAAAAATGAGCTTCAGAGTTTTTAATTTGAACTTAAATCCACTAAAAACGGTACTTGCAAATGCCAAAACATTTACTTAACTTTAAGTTCATGAAAAAGAGAAATTAGCTATCTTTAACTGATGGAATAATATGTTCATTAACACAAATACCTCAATTTTTCTAAAAAATGTTACTTAGCACTTTCTTTCACTTAACTTTTCATATGTGTAGGTAGGTAGTTTGGTACATGTATTTTTCGGTTATTGTGCTTGATCAGAGACAAGCTTATAAACCTTCGTCAAGTAAGACAAACGCAGATAGAGAGAAAGTACAACCAGGGCGAAGGCGGAAATCGAACCCGCACCCAGTACATTGCGCAGACTGTTAGGGCATTGAGCTGCGATCAAACCCACTAGGGCACCCGGGAACCTTCAAGTATGTACTTCTAGAGCGAAAAGGTAAAAACAGTTGCCAGATACCACTGCGATCCTTTCTACCCCATCGCAGCCCAGAGGAACGATCGCAAGGGTGGTTGATATTCATAAACTCTTCTCGCCGAGCCTCAATCGAATTCTACTAGGGTACATTTATCTGTCTGGGAATGGCAACGGTCCGGTGACGCGTGGACGAAGCCCAATCAGATTTCAGAAAGACCTCGGACGACGTTTCTTCCGTTCGGACGCTTTTATCGCGTACTTTGGGAGTGGGATATAAACGGAGATGTATGTACTAGATACTATGTGAATCACCTAATAGACAAAAAGATAAATCTTATGGAGAGTTTCCTTCTGCACTTCTTCTTTTGAAATTTTAGTAGAATTAGAAATGTAAAGGAATTTGTTTCTATCTGCCCGAATGCTTTTATAGCGTACTTTGGGAGTGGGATATAAACGGAGATGTATGTACTAAAAACTATGTGAATCACTGTATGTGGAAAAGATAAGTTCCTTTAGAGAATTTCCTTACACGTTTTTTTCCTTTTACATTTTAGTAGAATTAGAAGTGTAAAGATTTTTTTTTCTATCTACTCAGAAGTTTTAATAGTATACTTTGGGAGTGGGATATAAACGGAGATATATGTACTGGATACTATGTGAATCACTAAATGTAAAGAAGAGATGCGATGTCCTATGAGAATTTCCTTTTAGGATTTTTGTTTTGAAAAGTTAGTGAAAGAGAAGAAGTGTAAACGGAAATCTTTCTATCCGCTCGGACGTTTTTATAGCGTACTTTGGGAGTGGGATATAAACTGAGATGTACGTACTAGATACTATGTGAATCGCTAAATGGAAAAGAGGCGAGTCTTATGGGGAATTTCCTTCTACACTGTTTACTTTGAAATGTAAGTGGAAGATGAAATGTGTATGGAAATCTTTCTATCTTCTCTGACGCTTTTAAAGGGGGCTTTTGTAATTCTACAATCACAATTCTAAATTTTACAGCTAAATGACGTCACTGTCTAAACTTTTGCATCGCAGTGTATATCCCTCTCCCAAAGTACGCTATAAAAGCGTCAGAGAAAATAGAAAGATTTCCGTACACATTTCATCTTCCACTTACATTTCAAAGTAAACAGTTTAGAAGGAAATTCCCCATAAGACTTGCCTCTTTTCCATTTAGTGACTCACATAGTATCTAATACATAATCTCCGTTTATATCCTTCTCCCGAAGAATGTTTTTATATGTTTAGGGAAACATATTAAAAACATATTTTGAAATGCTATAATTGAAACATAATTGTTTGATTTGCGATAACAATAATTTTTTGCTTAAAATAAAAAAAAAATTTGTTGCAAAAGTTTAGACACAAATACGAGAATATGCTAATTTAAAGTACATATGGCCTAGTTTTACATTTTTATTGATGAATTGTATGTCTTTATATGATAAATTAAAAAAACACAATATCCGGTGAACTAATCATATTTAATAACAATATTGGTTCAATTTTACACCAAACAGACAATATAGCACTTTTAAATCTTTATTCAAATCATATTTGTATCAAATGTACAATTTAACATCTCTAAATACGAACCGAATGCCTACCAGTCCATCACCTTAAAGTTTCGCCACAAATTCGTGGATTTGGAGGCATACATTAGCCGATTTTCTTGAAAAAACGTGCAGTCTTTCCTATATAAAATCACAAAATAGCGACATATTGGTTTTTTTGCACTTAAATATGGCAAAGACTGAACTTTTCATCAAGGAAATCGGTCAATGCATGTCTCTAAATCCACGAAGTCGTGGCAAAACTTTAAGGTGATGGACTGGTAGGCATTCGGTTCGTATTTAGAGATGTTAAATTGTACATTTGATGCAAATATGATTTGAATAAAGATTTAAATTGCTTTTTTGTCTGTTTGGTGTAAAATTGAATCAATATTGTAATTAAATATGTTTAGTTTACCGGATATCGTGTTTTTTTTTAAATTTATCATATGAAAAAAATACAATTCATCAATAAAAATGAGAAATTAGTCCATTATCTACTTTAAATTTGCATAATATCTCATTTGTATCGAAACTTTTGCATCATGCAAATTTATATTTCATGAAGAAAATGATTGCTGTAGCAAATCAAACAATTATGTTTCAATTATAGCATTTCAAAATACTTTTTTAATATGTTTAGGAGGTTTTTGTAACTTTACTTTCACAATTCTAAATTTTACAGCTAATTAAGTCATTGTCTAAACTTTTGCATCGCAGCGTATAAACGGAGATGTATATACATGGATATACTATGTAAATCGTCAAATGTAAAAAAGACAAGTCGTATGGAGAATTTCCTTCTTTGTTTCTTCTTCTGAAATTTCAGTGACAGAAGAAGTGTAAATCGAAATCTTTTTATGCATTTTTTAAAATGGAATGAGTAACTACCGTACTTTGGGAGTTGAATATAAACGGAAATATATGAACTAGATGGTATGTGAGTCGTTAAATGTTATCAAAGACAATTCTTAAGAAGAATTTTCTGTTACGCTTCTTCTTTTGCAAATGTAGTGAAAGGAGGTGCGTGTGAAAAAAAAATTTGGTGGGCTTTACCTTTTACACTTAGTGATTCGTTTTGAGTATAGTTTTAAGTGGAATGTAAAGGGTGCTTTAACTCTTTCCGTATTGAGATAATTAGTTGGTTGAGTTTGCATATCTGTTTTATTAATTCGCTTGATGTACGCTTATTTCAATTCATTTCATCTGCTTTGCAACTCGAAACATAGTTCTCCATGTAACTTTGATACACCATGCATAAAATCCCCTGAGTAACCCCTTTACATGTTACGCAATTGTATCATGTCTATATGAATTCTATCCTAGTGGAACTTATTTTTGCAATTACCAGCATGTTACCAAATGTGTAGTAATCAAGTTGAAAACTTCTTCCCCAAATATGTACCTGCATATCGTTTTTTTTTTTTTTTTTTGAGAATGTAAATGATAGTTTGGTTTCGTAATTCTTTCTGTTAGTATATATTTCTTCTTCAACTATTGCCATACTATGCGAATTTCAAAAGGATATTTTAATATTAATAAAACATTGATACTTTTTGTTTCCAATTCTGACGAATTCTCCCCCTGTGACAACAGAAGTGCTGAATGAATTCTTTCTCGATCCTCGAATAGTTAACCCTTTCAGTCCCAATGACAATTTGGCATCATCATTTTAGAAAAAAAATTCTGATCGTCTATAGCCATTTATGATATCAAAAAGCACATCATTCGATTTTTCAAACCTTTTTTCTATTAGAAAATATTTTTTATTAATCCCAATAGATGTCACCCCTATTATTTTTTTTTAATTATTTGATCAGAAACATGATGATGCCAAATGGCATCACTGGGACTGAAAGGGTTAATCAATGTCACGTAGGAACAGTACACCATTCGGTGCACCAATCGAAGAAAATTAAGGACTGATAGCTGAAAGGATATACGTCACCTGAAACAAGCTAATTAGTAAAATTACAACGCTATCAAATATAATCCAGGTAGTACACCAGTTTTGGATCCACAGATGCCAATATTGGTAAAATAAGCTAAAGTGGGGACAATGTGCCCATCACCAACTCGTGTAAAACCTACTTTCAATTTTAATAGATCAAATGAATCACATGAAATAACGTGAGACAGTGTGGACAATGGGCAATAAGTATTTTTATAGGCTACCCATATTAGGCCCACTTCATATTTTATTGCTAAAAGGAAACCAAAAAAAACTTATTTTATTATTGACGTTAATAAAAATAGATCAAAGTAAGTTACCAAATTTGAAAAACCAAATCTAGAAAATATTTGTATAGTTTAAAAACCTAAATTTAAATTATATTTAAAAACGTGTTTAAAAGAGATAAAGTAAAGTGCGAAAGCTTCACTGCGCCAGCAGTACTTGCAAGGAAAAACAACATTGACAGATAGGTTTGTCATATAAAAACAATAACGGAGGAACTAGCATATTCTGAATTCAAAAATATATAACAACTAAACCAGTTTACAGAAAAACCTGTTTTACCAAGGAAAAACATTTTTTCCAGTTTACTGAATTTCTTTAACAGATAATAACATATTTTTATGTTTTTTTAAATAGTAAAAAAATAAAAGGTGTTACAAAAAAGATGTTACAAAAAAGGTATTACAAAAAAAATATTACAAAATGGTATAACAAAAAAAAAAAGGTATTACAAAAAAAAGGTATTACAAAAAAGGTATTACGGTATTACAAAAAAGGTATTACACGGTATTACAAAAAAAGTATTACAAAAAAGGTATTACGGTATTACAAAAAAGGTATTACACGGTATTACAAAAAAGGGTATTACAAAAAAGGTATTACAAAAAGGTATTACGAAAATGGTATTACAATAAGGTATTACAAAAAAAAGGTATTGCAAAAAAAAAAGGTATTACAAAAAAGGTATTACAAAAAATAAAACTAAAAATAAAAGGTGTTACAAAAAAGGTATTACAAAAAATAAAATATACTACTGAGGTTCATTTTTCACTCAAAAAATAAATAACGTTACAATTTTCGTTTAAAAAAGTCACATTGTGACCAAAACACAAAAGGTAAAACGAATCAGAAACGAGATTTATGTTCAGTATCAAACTATATAGAACTATTTATAGAATTATTTACTATTATTTTAAAACTTACAAAAGTCCAGATTTTTATGCTTTTAATAAATATTATTGTTAATCACCTAATCAACATAAAAAAAGTGAATACTTTTTAAAACTAGAACGAATAATAACATTTCATTGTAGAATAATGAGTTCATTCAGAATCGGGTACTTTCCCTCCCTCCACTCCCTACCTAAGCATTTTTTTGTGTTACTTAGTGTACGTATTTTATATGGCAACATTTAAATTCATAAATGTTAGGAATATATTTTTATATTTTCCTTTTAAAGTTTACATTAGGGACATCCATCAGAAGCAAAAATTATTCAAAAATAAAGTTTGTTTTCAAAACAAGAAAGTTCTTCAAAGTTCAAAATGAAATTGAGGTTGCCTCCTTTAAACATATTTATTGAAAAACAAATGTTATGCGATGCATGTTTTTGAAAGAAGTAAATATGTTAGGTGTTAATGGAAAGTAAACATTTTTCTTATTCAAAATCAAACTTCGGTAAGCATTTTTTATTTTCTTTATCTTTGTGTAAAAACTTACTATTTTGTCTTTGTTTTAACTTGTTTTAACTTTCTATCTCTGTATGTGTTCCCTATAACTAGACTTTGTTCCAATTGTGACAAAATAAAATTAAAAATCAAAAATTAAAAAAATTAAATAAAAAAAAATAGTAAAATAATAAATAAAATTAAAAAACAAAAATTAAATTAAAAAATAAAAATAAAATTAAAAAATAAAAAGTAAAATTAAAAAATAAAATTAAATAATAAAATAAAATTAAAAATTAAAATAAAATAAAATAGACATATATTTGTTTAACTTCGAAAACGCTCTACACGATATTCAATAAAATATCGATTTAGTTATGGATATGCATATGCACCTACAAACTCTTAGAATAAATTGCTTATATAAATTGTGAAAAAAAAGTTTACACATTGAAAAACATAATTTTTAATATCACAAAATGATTTTTTGACAAGTTAGAAAGTTAAAATGACATTTTACTTTATAATAAAGAGAAGTTCCATGTAAATGAGGTTTAAAACAATAAACCAAAAAAACGTAACCATTTTCGCGAAAATCACTTTTCTCCTTTTAAATTATTTTTTAAAATAAAAACAAAGCAGTTTAGTCTTTTCTTATTAAGAAAACAAATTTGTTTATATAAATTTCCAAGAAGATTATCAGACAAAAGCAGCAAATTTGCTATTTAATTGATGAAAGCGGAATATTAAACATTTTTTGTGTGTTTTAAGGTTTGTTTATACTTTTAAAACGTTTATACTTAACTAGAGACAAAAAAATCATTTTTCATTTCTTAAAGTAATAAACGAAATATGTCTGTCCTCTCAGCAAGTTACTAAGAAATTTCAATTATGTATGCTGCATTTTCTGTAGATGTATTTTCAGTGTCTGCAGAATTAATAATGCATGTTTTTAGAAATGCACATTATTTTTAAAAAAAACTATGAATTATATCGAACCATTAAATCAGCGTCCTATATATTTATAATATATAAGTATAGTTCACCTGCCACTTCTTAGCATCTCAAATATTTTGATTGTGGAAGAGTCCACTTTAAAAAAAAGGGTAAGGAAGATTTTGGTTTAGGCAAGAGTTACTATATTTGGCGATTTATTTATTTTATGGACACGTATTTCTGTTTCAGTTTAATTTTCAATCCAACACAAAAAAATAAACATTTATGGGGGGGGCGGATGGACGAGTGGTTTGGACCATTACGCTAGCAGTCTGCGCGCTGTAACGGGTGCGGGTTCGATTCCCGCCTTTGTCTGTGTACTTCCTGTGACAGTAAAAATTCTTTCTGTGTCTATCTTATTTGACGAAGGCTTATAAGCGGGTCTCTGATCAAGCACACAAGCCGGAATATATATGTACCTACCCTACCTACCTAAACATTTATGATAATTAAACTAAATATGAACATATTTTTATAAACAAAATCTTTAAAATCCTTAATTAAAACTACACGCATTCGAGTATTAGTCAGTTTTATGTATCTTTTTATATAAAAGCGCTCTTCACACAAAAAAATCACATTCAACCTTAAACGAAGACATTCACAATGACTTCCTTTGACAAAGATGTAATCAACCTAGAAAAGAGTGCCACTTTCAATGTTCATTTCACTTTTCGGTGTACTACATAAATGTAGTAAAAAATATACAATCAAAAAGAAAATAACATGAAAAGTAGCCCCGGTCTCCCTATCATTATTATGCAGTTTATGGAGTAACGTTTATTTATTGTACACTGTGCATATTTATGGTACATCGCGATTTATGGAGTAACGTTTATTTACTGTACATATTTATTACATCGCGATTTATGGAGTAACGTTTATTTACTGTACATATTTATGTACATCGCATTATGGAGTAACGTTATTATTGTACACTGTACATATTTATGGTACATCGCTATTTATGGAGTAACGTTTATTTATTGTACACTGTACATATTTATGGTACATCGCGATTTATGGAGTAACGTTTATTTACTGTACATATTTATGGTACATCGCGATTTATGGAGTAACGTTTATTTATTGTACACTATACATATTTATGGTACATCGCGATTTATGGAGTAACGTTACTAGATCAAAGTATGAGTAATACTTCCTCTCTTGTGCAACTTTACTCAATTAAACTGGGGGGAGCTAGGCTTCTATCAGTATACGGAATAACGTTATGCAGCACAGTTTTACAGTGATTGTTTTGCTTACAGTAACATTAGATTATCACATAACTTTACATCAATTCCATGGGTAATGTTTTTTTCCCTTCTTATAAGTAGCACTTTTTTTATTGAATATTGCTTAGCCACTTTTTCTTAAAGATTTTTTTTAAAAATTAATTTATTCTCCTGAAAAGTAATTAGTCGTTTCTAAATTATATTGACTACTTTTTATTCCCATATAGGGGTCCGATACATTACGGAAAATTGCTTCGTAATTAAACAAGTAGGTTTGTAACAGAATCTGTCACTTAACCCGCCTTCACGCAAAAGTTGTATTTAACAGGTAAAAAGTCGTCAAACACAGCATTAATTCTATATTAAAAAAATTTATGTTAAATTTCGCTAGTTTCATTTAAATTTTATTTCGAAAATTCAATAATTATTACTTATCGTTTGCAAACAATTAATCTATATTTTAAAGAATAAATATATAATATTCCTCGCTTTTAAATAGAATGAAAATATTTCATATCAACATACAAAGAATCTCGTAGTGAAATATATTTGACGTCATTTCAAACTGATCGATGTCGCAAAAATAAATTTATTTTAATTTATTGTCGAAAACAATTAAAGTTTCTCGAGCGATTGTTTCGAATGGCAATGGTGATTTAGTTCTAATAAAAATGGCTTCCTATGCTTTTTTAATGAGCATTAAATTTTACAGTTTTTTACATAATTGAAGTACTTCGAATTCGAATTCTTTTCTGAAATTTTCAATGTATTCTAGTTTTGATGCGCTGAATTTTTTGACGTATCACACTTGTCCGTAGCATTTGTAGTTTGGCTATGAAAGTGGGTGACGACAGACAGACACAGACAGACGGACTGAACGATTATAATACCTTCCACTTTTTACGTTATAAACGTAGTGTGGAAGCTAAAAATATCGGTAAATCAACGGCATTAATAATTCGAAGTTAATTTAGTAAACAGTACTAATTAAATTATCAGTACTAGCTTAAATTAATTTAATAGTTTAATAATGTTGAAATTAACAAATATTCTAATACTTTTAATAGTTTAGACACTGTTAAAAATTTTACAATTTTTAATTTAGGAAATATTTTAATATTTTTAATGCTGGTTAAACATGTTAATAGTTTTGATAGTTTAACACTGTTAACACTTTTTTTAATACTTTTAACACTGTTAACACCGTTTTTTAATACTTTTAACGCTGTTAAAAATGCTACAATTTTTAATCTAGGAAACATTTTAATATTTTTAAGACGGTTAAACATGTTAATAGCTTTTATACTGTTAATTGTGATAGTAATATGCACTTAAATCCTTCTCATGAGAGAAATGTTAATTAAAATTTTATGAAACTATCGCGTCAACTAATTAAAAAAGCAGTGGAACGCAAAGATGAGAGTTTCACGCCGGTTACAAAAGAAGTAGAAAACGTTCATCATATTAAAAAAAGTTATTTATTCGCTTTTTTTTTTTGGCAAGCCTCATTTCCGTTGAAGCCCTTGAAATTAAAATATCATTTCAGTCGGTCGAGTGGAAAACAGAGTTATCTAGATATAGATATAAAAAAAATTCTCTTCTACTTATTTTTATAAACGTAGGAAAAAGATTAAAAAGAAATACAAGAATTCAATTTAAAAATAGCGAGTTGGCTTTGTGAAAAATGGTCAATCGAGACATCAAAAACAATATTTTTTTCCCCTTTTTCATTTAGTTTCAAATGGTAAAATAGTTTTCATCTAATAATCTCACATTTTTTTCATCTGTTATTCTCGTATGTTCTAACATTAATATGTTAGAACATTCTATAGATATAACTATGTTAGAACATTGATAGATGTTAT
Organism: Oedothorax gibbosus; assembly: GCA_019343175.1. Taxonomy (NCBI): domain Eukaryota; kingdom Metazoa; phylum Arthropoda; class Arachnida; order Araneae; family Linyphiidae; genus Oedothorax; species Oedothorax gibbosus. The sequence continues at coordinate 7,836,701 of CM033278.1, forward strand.
GATGATATTATAAACTTATATGTGAGATATTAATGTTAGAACATCAACATTAATATTTCAGAACATACCAATTTTAATAATTATCGTCTTACGTTTTCATTCTAAAAAAATTTCCACTGTCGAAACATTTAAAATGAATAAGTATTTGAATTAAAATACCCCCGATAAAAATGAACACCAAATATGATATTTAAATACAAACTGGGTTACTGCTTAGCAAGACTACTACGACATTTACAATTACCAAATAGTACATGTATTTTTTGTAACCTCAGTATATAAATATCTATAACTGTTTAACAAGCATGTTTTTTGGTATCTTATAAAAATTTTCAAAACGCTTTAGAAAGGATCCTACTACTCGTAAATAATAAATATTATTTAAAAAACGGAAAAAAATGCTTCAAATTAATAAATCAGTTGAGTTCCTTATCTAAATGCCTTCCAAACGAATGACCGTTAATAATCCCTTGTTAAATCGATTACTATTCCCAAGCGCAATATAACGAGCGAATTGAAATATTGATGGCTTTTGATGTATTCATGCCTTTTACATTTTTTTTAGCTCAAGCACAATGTAAAACTGTATATACAGTCCCTGGATAAATTATTAAACACACTGCAAGATTTCATGTAAAATACTAATTACCGGGTGATATTGTACCGTTTTATTATTTTAAATTGATTTGTTTTTTATTTTTATATTATCCAATCAATTACTGATTTATTTGACATCAATAAAACAGCATTAATTTAGAAAAGCATAAGTTTATTAAGTTTTAAAGAAAAGTGACATTAATGTTAGTAAAAGTCAATATTTAGTTGAGCTACCTTTAGCCGCTATCAAAGCTTTAATTCTGCGCGGCATGCTATCAATGCAAGACTGTACTGTCTCCTGCATTTGAGGATGATGATTCCACACATAAATAATCTTTTTGAGGAACTGGACTACTGTATCACTTTGTCAACACAGTGTTGCCATATGTTAAAAATAAATACAAATATGTAGTCTACAACAATTCTTTTAAATAAAAATCAATAATATTGTAGTTTAAATATACCATTATTGCATAAAAACTCTTAAGAAACATAAAATTACTAAACAAATACAGTGCGTCTAATAATTTGTCCAGGGACTGTAAAGTCAAATTTAATAATGAAACTACGGTAAAAAGAAGAAAAATATAACCAAGCTTCTATTTTTCGCTATAGCAATTTCACAATATTATGCAAACAAATTTTTCTCATTTACAATTATTTTCTAGTAATATATTCCTCTGAAGTTGGCTATTTTTATTTTTTACCGAAGCATTTTTTCCTTCAACTATCAAAGTACGAAAATTTAAAGTAGAAAAGATTTTTAGAAAAATGTTTTGCTAAGAAAATGGAGTAACGGTAAAACCTTGAAAAATGGGGGACATCAATTAACTGCGAAATATCAGAATACGCGATATTATGTGGTATTATTTTCTGTTACTTTTCACAATATACAATTTAAAACAAAAACTCTGTAGAGAAGTATTAATACTTCAGTTATAAAATAAAAATGTACCAAAAATGTAAACAGTTGATTGAGTTTTGTTTAAAAAAGCAGATATTTACAACCTCTCTCTCTCTCTCCTCTTTCCAAAGTCACAATCACGGAAAATAATGGTTTCATGGTACAGTATAACCTCGATTATCCGTCCCTCTTTCATCCAGAACTCTTGGTTAACCGACCATCCCTTAATCAACATCGAAAAATTTCTCCAACAAGAACATTCTTTGTTTTTCACAAAAGAAACCAGTGTCAGAAATCTATGGCGGTTCTAAAGTCAGGATTATTCGGCGATACAGAAATCGGAATGATCCGTTGTTTCTAAAATCGGGAAATCCCGACTTTTATAAAATTGAGAAACTAGTATTTTTAAGATAGCATAACTTCGGCAACTCAAAAAAGTAAAAACGAATTTGTGACAATCCTATAAAATTTTGGAAAACTCTTGAAATCTTTTAAAATCGTTGAGACTTCAAAGGATATCTACTATAAAACAAAAAAAAATCACTTTGCGCAGAAATCCACTCAGATATTTGAAAAAAATATAATAAAATTAAAATAATGTTTTATAGATTTCTTTTTGAAAGCAAGTTTCAGTTTCAGAGATAATTTAACAAAATTCAATGTTTACAACTGCAAAAAAACAGCGTATATTTCTCACGTTCCGTGGGTTTGCGTACTATAAGTTTTACTATTTAATGAAAATTCTCTATTAACCGGAATTTTGATTATCCGACCTAACTCCAGTCCCAATTAGATCGGATAATCGAGGTTCTACTGTAATTGAAACAATGTAACAGGCGGAAAAGAAAATAATATTATCAGCTGTTGTTGTCGTTGTGTGCCTTCAGCCCTTCATGTCATAGTCTAGAAAGCAAGAAGGGTGCAGTAGCATCCATTTTCACAAGGCTTTGAGTATCCGCGAGGGTGGATGTCTGACTTCTACTCTGAGAGGGTGCCACCTCCTCAATTTATGAACGTCACTGAACGGGAGGGGCATTTTTCTCCAGACAACCTGCACCCATGGTACTGAGCTAGAAGGAAAAAAAGTATTCGTAACATATGCTTAGTTTTTATACTTATAGGAAAAAGTTAACTTGAATGTCATAAAAACATATACATTGAATTAGTGATCCGTAATGTAATTACGTTGATATTTATTTGCTAACTGTAACATAATAATAAGAGTCTCCTTTGCTTTTTGGGTAACATGTTTAGATTTAGGAGTAAGTTTCAATAATGTTTGGACCTATTACTAAACAATGATTAAAAATTGAACATTATTTGTTAAATTGTAAAGCATTTAAAATTTCTTTATGTATAAAATTCTCTAAATACGCTTAATTTCATAGCATAAGTCAATTAATTGAAGTTATAATAATAATTTTTAAATATATCTACTCAAACTCAAAACAGACGATATTCAATTCCCAATAATTTGGTTTTCAAAACACAGAAATATATAACAATTAAATATTTATTTTAAAACTGAATAATTTTCATACTATATTTTAATTCTAAATATTTAAAATGAAAAATTGAAACTTTATCAATATCTGATTGATTCAAATAATATAGAGTGTATAAATTAAAAGGAGGGCCCGTGGCACAGTGGTTAGTGCTATGCATTGCTGTGCCACAGGTCCGGGGTTCGAATCATTTAATTGAGTCGATAAAATGAGGACCAAGCATCCTTGGTAACTTAACACTTTGGGTCGCGCGTTAGGTTGGCCATCTAACCGGGACATATGCCTAGCACCCCAGAGCCCTTGGTCACGAACGCTGAATTGGGCACGGCAGGCCTTGGCCCAGTAACGGGCTGTTGCGCCGAGGAGTTAGTTATAAATTAAAAATAAAATTTCGTATTAAAATAAAAGGAATTTTATTGATTTCAACCATCACTGTTCATCTCTTGTTAAAGAAGTGATAAATGCTGTTCGAAACTCTTTGCGCGCACAGTTGGTTTGCCGACATTGTAAGTGCAACTTTAAGGGGATACGGTAGCCAAAAATTGGTCAAAATATCGATTTTTCAGTTTTTACTTTTTATTAGTCACAATATCTTTCTAAACATTTACTGAAAGTTTCATAATGATATCTTCTGTAAAAAAAAAGTTTTAAAATATTTTCTGGAGTCATTCCTATAAGTTTGAATACGTATTTCGTCAACTTTCAATCTGTTTTCTCTGTTTCGCGTTTTTCAATTCTGGTGCTTAATAAATCCCTAAGGCTTTTTTGCAATTTAAGTTAGAATTTTGAAATTTTTAACCTGTGTTCTTATAAATATGGTGCCCAAAATTGTGTATGGAATAAGGTCTACTATGTATTTCTGTTTTTAAAAAAATGTTTCAAAAAGTCAATAATTTGTATTTTTGTTGTGATTGTCAGTATAAATGCATGTTACTTTTTAACTGTAGCTCACATTTTAAAATCCATGCACAGTTCTTGACAAAATAGTACTAAAAACAAACTATAAAAGTTTGGTGGAGTTATTCTCAAAATTGAAAGAGGTCTAGCGTTTAACAAAAGTTCAAAATTTTGACTTTTTATTTAAATAAATGAAAAAACTACTTGTAAATCTTTATTTTTATTGCTAGAAAATGTTTATTTAGAGTGAACATTATATAAAACCACTATAATTTACAAGTTTATGTTATTATTTCCAGAAATAATGTTTTGGGTACCTTATCCCCTAGGTTTTATCCATTGTCTCTGTCAACCCAAAGCTTTTACGACTGCTGATTGGATGTTAGGAGTTTATTGAAAAAAACATACAATCAGTCGTTATGAAGAGATATTTGAAATGCAGAAACAAAATAGCTATACACAGCAATTAATTTTAATTTAAAATTTTAACTGCCAATATAGGTGAAAATAACAAATTTCGTGCCACTGTTGATGTGGTAATGTTATTTAACAGACAATAATTCCCATTCTAATACTATTTAAACAAGTATTATAAAGTATTTTTTAGTTTTAAATAGCACTTCGATAGCTTTATTTTTTTAATCAAATTTCGAATATAGCCTTGCATTACTTGTTTATTCAATGCGGCGCATTAAACTTGTCTGTGGTATTTGTGTTGCGTGCTGTAAAAGAAGTGGATGACAACCATAGATATCATAGAAACATTATTAGAGTGTCAGATCACGTGACCTAAAATTGCGGGGGCGGGACACACATGCAGCCAAGATTACCATGGCAAAGTTGCCAGTGTTGCCATCTCTTTAATGAAAAAAATACTACGGCGTCATCGAAAGAATACTATTTTATACTAATATCACAAAAAATACCATAAAAATCGTTTCACGTATTTTTTTATATAAAGTCAACAAAAAGAGTCCATAATGCAGCTAGTATTTAAATAGTATTTTTTTGTACTTTTAGTATTAAATGATATTTTTTCAATGACGCTTTAGTATTTTTCTCATTAAAGAGGTGGCAACACTAGCGAGTTTGCCATGGTAATTGGAGGTTACGTAATCTGCCACTCTAATACTGCACTGTTAAAAATTTGGTGCTAGGTTTCACCATGATATTGGTTGGTTTCACCATGATATTGGTTCCTAGTAGCTGCAACGGCTGAGTGGTGAAATGTTTCACCTTCTTTTCGGTGTTTGGTTGAACCCTTTTTCTGGATTTGGAAACAAAACCCTGAGAAATGGTTCAACCGAATACCAAAAATATGGTGGAACGTTTCACCATTCAGCCGTTGCAGCTACTAGGAACCAATATCATGGTGAAACCAAGCACAAAATTTTTAACAGTGTGTTACTATGATCTCTATGCAACGGACGGAGTGAACGATTATAACACCCACCACTTCTTACGTTACTAACATCGTGTGGAAGCTAAAAGTTTCATTTGTAACTCGTGGTTATCTCCCGCTAAAACAATAATTACGCACGGTAACTATCCCTTAACCATACCGCTCCGTGCGCGGAAAAGTGACATATCGGTAAAGTGATTGATTTTCAGAAAAATCGTCCAATGTTTATTTTTTTCCATTGCATTTCATTATAGAAAAAACAAGAAGTTCTTAAAGTACTAAAATAACCTACTTTCCTGTTACTTAAATACTTACTGAAATTCAAATCGGGAAACAACTAGGTTCTTAACAGTAAATATCATCAACAACCGTTTTTACACTAGATTTATACACATTAGAAAAAAAATCGCTAAACACAGCATCCAGCTATAACATAAACTTCTTAAAGCCAAAATCAACTATTTTCCTTAATATTCTTTCGCAAATTAACTTAATATTATTTATCATCTGCTCGATTTATTTGTAGTTCGAAGAATAATTAAATATTTATTAATAACAAAAATAATGAAACTACTCCAAACTGCATTAAAAAAATTAATGTAAATTAAAACTAAGCAGAATTGTATGCAAAAAATATGCCTTGCCGCTTTCTTGGCAAACAATTAATGAACAATCAAAGAATCATATTGTGCTACATTTTATGACGTCATTCCAAAATGATTCATGAAAAAATTATTTTGCTTCAAATATTTTTAAATAAATAAAGTTTCTCATGCCATTGCTCATTTGGCAGCAGTGATTTAAATGACTCAAAATTGAATTCCAATGCTAATTCAAAGGGAAATTCACCGACAGATAGTAAACTTATGTCCGTCCGGATGTACAGACAGGCGGACAAAAAGTATGAAAGTTGGGCCTCTGAGGTCACATCTTTCAAACAAAAAAAGAATTTTTAAGATCCGATTTTGGAAGGGGGTACGGACGGACAGACAGACAGACGGACATCGACCGCATGTCAATACCTACTTTTTCATTTTTTTAATTCTTTCGAATTAAAAAAAGAAAAGTAGGCTTATAAAAATTCGCTTATTGTATTCCAACTGTTCTACCAATTTGTTTAACATTTGTTTTAGTCACTAGATAATTAAATGTTGAATATTATCGCTTTTATAACTCGAAAAGTCATATTTGCCCGATAGGTCACTTTTCCGTTCACGGTGCGATATAAGGCCTAAATAATAATTAAAAAAATGTTTAACAGTGTACTTTAACATTTGTTGCTAAATATTATTAGTGATTAGCATGTTACAATTCTAATGTTTTTGTTAGATGTGTGCATTGTTATTCTAGACCCATGCTTCTCAGTCCCTAGAAATTTACAGCCCAACTCTTTAACCTCCAGTTACAGTTTTGGCACAACAACGGAGTGCCCTGAAGAATAAGAAAGATTTTCGCGACATCTTTTCAGTGAGAAAGTACGGCACTTCGCCCTGATTGGATTAGCGAACGACGTGACGCGCAATTCGATTGGTCGGATGGAATTAGGTGGGAATCGCTGATTTCGCGGTCTTTTATTTGATTAAACCATTTGTCACGGGCGAAAAATTCCGATTTTAGAGATATCTGAACATAATTTGTCAAGAATTTGTCCGTGAATTTTGAAACAAAGAATATGGGGTCTCTCAATTAAAGTTAGTGAAAGGAATGGGAATAATGCAATTGTTGATACGTGTAATGTGTATTTTCAGTTCATAAATACAATATATTTCCCGGCCTAAAATGCAACTAGTAAAAGTTCCTAAAATGCAAATGGTAAAGTTCCTGCAGTGCAAATAGTAAAGATCCTAAAATGCCAACAGAAAAGTTCCTTAAATACAATAGTGTCATAAAAAAAAACATCAAATTAACTTATTTCTTATTTTTACATTTATTACCAAATGTAATAAAATCGGGAGGAAAATGCACGATTTGAAAAAGGTTCATAATTTCTGAACTTTCCAAAAGTTTACCGGACATAATTTTGAAACATGGAAATGAAATCAGCGCAAATATTCAGTGTACTTTTAAAACAAAATACACGATACATTATTTTCTTTAAGAAACATCATTAAGCAGTAGAATTATGCTTAATTGTACAACAAAATGTTACATATTTGCTGAATAAAACATATTTACTTTAGTAACACATAATAAAATGTATGGTATTTTCAATGAATACAATTTCTACGCTTATCTAAAACCTCTCGAGAACGCCTCTACGTTATTATTTTTTCAAAAACAATCGCTTTATGTTTTTAGGACCCTTAAAAAATTTCCATCATTGAAATAAAATAATAGAAAACATTCTGCTCAAAAACGTTGCATCATTATATTTATTTACTCATGAATGCTTAACCATTTATAAAACAGTCAAAATCCTTCCCTGATGATTAAACTCAAGCATCTAGATTTTGTTTGTCATATGACACTTAACTAATAAAATTAGAAGTTATGGAGGATGAATGTAAAAAAAAATGACGTATATTTCAAAAGTCATTCATTTTGATGCATTTTCCCAATCCTTCAGAGAATGCTTCAGCCTCCTGAGTCGGTAGAAGGTTCGAGAAAAGGCCTAATGTCAATAAATGGTTCAGTAAAGTGTTTTTGAAAAGGTCTTTTTTTTTATTTACCTACTGCGATATTTCATTGGCGTGACAAGATTTTAATCGGCACTGTACAAGTTTTTGTTTATATAGGAGAGGAGGGTATTATGGAATAGCATTTATATTTTTAAGAATAACTCTTTTGTTTTTAAATGAAAATCCACAGAATCATTTTCAGTACATACTATAACTAATGGTAATGAAATGCCAATGAAGAAACAAGACATTATTTTTTTGTTATGAAAAAATGTACTTAAAAAAAAGTTACAAGTGGAGGGTAATATGGGATAGTCGGGTAGTATAGAATTGTTGTTTACAATTATTAAATATTTAATTATACTTCACAGAACATAGTTAATTTTAACGAAAAAACAATATTTGAAAAATTACGCTCAAATAGTTTTGTTTTTAATTCTACTTAAAAAAAATCCCAAACATTATCTACTTTCTCTGCTCCAGTACAGTCAAAATGAGCCTATAAAGAACAGCTAATGCGTTAAATCTAAATTTCATTGTTTTTCGGAAAATTTTCCGTCACAAAAGATACATTCAGCAACTTTGTTTACTGGTCTTTAGTTGATGGCATGAGGGCAATTGCAGATGATATGTATCCTCATATTACCCGACACACCATTTTGGATTATGAGCCATTTTACTGACGGATAAAACATTGATGGCTAAAAAACGACTACAGCCTAACAAACTACTATTCTTTTAAAATGCATTATTCTTAACAACCAAATGAAAGTCTCATGAATACTGGTAGATTAAAATGTTTTAACACTTTCCGACAAAAACTTTCAAATTCCTAAAAAAACACTTTGTTTTGCAGCGACTGTAACGACAGTAATAAGAAGTTAACTCGTTGTTCACTGCATCATGGGAGATTTCTTAGGTCTTTCGTGGCATTTCCACGTAATGGCAGCACGAGAGAGGGCTGAAACTTTAGTATTCCATATTCCCCTACTATTCTATAATGCCCTCCTTTCCTCTATTATACGAGCAATTCGTAATTTTAATGCGAAAATTATTTTTTAACAGACAAATTAATTTAAGGTAACAGGGAAGAAAACGACCACTCAAAATCTCGAATTTTCATTTCAACTTTAGTTACTGAATCGTGCCTTTACGAAAAAAATTCTATGATACACATTTGAATATGGAGCTGGAGTTTTCAAATTTGGTAGTTAATTTCAATATAACTTTGTTGCCAGCTTTACATGTCATTATTCCAAAACACCAATTTTCAGCCTTAAGATACACTTTTCTCTTTTTCTATTTTACTAGAAGGATTGAAATTTTCTGTGATGTCGTATTTATGTCTATTTAACACAGTGAACCAAAAATATTCCGAAAAAATATTAAGTGAGTAAAAATAAGACGATTTTTCTAATTTAAGAAATGCGCAAAATTTCTATTTATATTAATAACTTTAAATTATGAATGTTTTATCGTCAAACTTGAAGTTCATTGCGTTAAATAGACCTTTTTTTTATTTCTATAAAAATTATTTTTATATACACGCAATAATTGTGCTGGAAAGTGTACCTAGAAGCTAAAAATCGGTGTTTTAAAATAATGACGTATGAAGCTGGAAACAAAGTTATATTGAAATTAACTACCGAATTTGCGAACTCCAGCACCATATTCAGGTGCGTATTATATTTAAAAAATCGCAAATATTCATTTTAGTGATTGAAAGTTAAAATGAAAATTTTATATTTTGAAGCCACGCTGTTGCGGCTTTCAGGCTGGAAACTGGCCATGACTGTCTTGCCGGTTACTTGCACAGATTTGGAATTCTCTCTTCCCCAAACTGTGTCTTGTGCAAGAGTGACTGTGTGATGGAGCATCTTGGGGTTTGCCCGGAGGTCTCTGGATGCATTTATGATAGATATTGGAAAGCTAGAGAACTGTTACAGGCCATCCAGACTGTTTAACAATTGTTATTGTTCGTGTTTATTGTTAATAGCGTTCATGTTTATTGTTGTTATATTTCACTTTAATGTTTTACCGATTTTTGTATTTATTGTTCCTCTGTTAATGGTTTGTTTTGCTCCATGTTTTCTTGCGCTGAGTGTTTACACTCTGGCGAATGATGTATATATATCAAGTGCTACTGCTAGAAATAAAAAAAAATATTTTGAAGCTTCGATATGTTCTCTGTCCCTTTAAAGACAAACAAAATTCTACTCCCCCGGCATGAAAACAAATCCCCAGTGACCACAATATACTACTGTATAATTATAAAATGTCCATCCCAGGATACAAGCATTAAAACCACGGAAGTCATTAAAATTTCCCCATTAGGTATATAATTACCTTCAAACGCATTGGTTTATTGAGGGGTAATTGAAAGTCGTGTAGTAGTACACACCCCTAGTTTTCTCAAACTACCCAATACGCTTATGGACAGCAGTGTCGAAGGCCCTAGTTCATCGAAAATTTGTAGATATGAAGTTGAATGCTTTAACAACACATTTCTGACAACCCCATTCCACAACTTTTTACTAAAATTTTATCGAACTTAAATATTTAAATGGAGATACCCTTTATACACATTTATTTCGACATCGAAAATCAACTTTTCATTTTTGTCTTGAAAACTGACATCTCTCAAAAACTTCTATTCAATAGCAGCCGAGAAAAAAAAGGGTCTTTCCCAAAACCGTGGACAACTATAATCATAGAATACATCATATGCTTTAGTAGAAAAAGGCTCGATATCATATCTAGTTACATATGACTTTGGTCTTAGTTCTACTATAGCGAAGATTTGGTAATCAATCAAGAAACATAACGGATTTTATTGGCAAATTTACCGTAAACATTGATTAATGCGTTTACGAATTGCAGTACAACGATTGACCCACTAGAAGTTGGCTACAATGTTATGACCGAATAAAATATGTTAGAAATAAAAGTGTACATGAAGATAAAACATTTCTTGATCAAATAAGCACAAATGAGCATTGGTATTTAAAGTTATTAACCATCGTTTGAAAATAATCACTGCTTGTTATCTTTATCAAACTTGTAGTTCATGTAAAATTGCAGCAATCGTTTAATATTGACAGATAATTTAGTTGTTTTTTTTTAAACATTTTTAGTAGTGCACAAAAAAATCATTCAAAACAGAGAAAAAACTAAACTCGTTCTAACCTGAGAATATGCTAAAGAGAAAAAAACGCAGTTGAGTTTTAAAAAAAAACATTAAAAAACCTTCACTAAAATAACCAACAGGGGATTCAAAACATTACTGCATTGCATTTACGATTTAAGTAAGGGCATGATTCACATCTTGAAAAACAGCAGTTTTTAAGAAATAAACATAAGGTTGTTTTCATTTTTTCACCTCGATTGATACTCTGTATCCGCGTGACATCTAACCAATGTAAAGGAAAAAGCCGGGCCGTAGTGAGCCTAGTGGTCAGCGTCTCGGTCTCAGGATCGGAAGGTCCTGCGATCGAGTCCCGGTACCACTGAAGACCTACCGACTATATGCGGAGTACGTGCTCGTTAAATCTGTTGGGTCCGAGTTAAGTCCTCTAAGTTCCCATACCAAATCAATACCTCTGGGGGTGACAAGCCAATTCTGGCGATCCTCTAGTTGGCCTCTGTCTCTAAAAATTAGATGGATCCACTTATGTGTGTGTGTTGTCTGTTGTGTCTGTCTTACTTGACGAAGGTTTATAAGCGAGTCGCTGACCAAGCACACAAACATGAATATATATGTCTACCAACCAACCAACCAACCAACCATAGATATCATAGTTAAAGTATTAGATTGGCAGATCACGTGACCTCCAATGCTAACGACGGCGGGACGCGCATGGAGGGCCAAATAAGAGGGCAAATTGGCCAGTGTTGTTGCCACTTTAAGGAGAAAAATACTACGAAAAAATACCATCTAATTCTAAAATTCCAAAAAAAATAGTAGAAAAGGATTTAAAATCACTAAAAAGATTACAAAATGCGGCTAATATTTTTACGATATTTTTTTGTAATTTTAGAATTAAATTGTATTTTTTCGTAGTATTTTTCCCCTTAAAGTGGCAACAACACTGGCCATTTTGCCCTCTTATTTGGACTCCATGCGCGTCCCGTCGTTAGTATTGGAGGTCACGTGATCTGCCAATCTAATACTTTAACTATGATATCTATGCTTACCACTAACTACCAACGAAATCCAAGAATGAAAGACGGAAGGTCCTAGGTAACGTAAAACGAAAAAATTGCAGCGTTTAATTGTTAGTTTCATTTTTGTCTGCTGACAATTAAGTTGGTAGACATATATATATATATATTCAGGTTTGTGTGCTTGGTCAGCGACCCGCTTATAAACCTTCGTCAAGTAAGACAGACACAACAGACAACACACACACATAAGTGGACATTACTTTTTAGAGACAGAGCCAATAGAGGGTCCAGAATTGGCTTGTCACCAGAGATGATTTGGTATGGAACTTAGAGACTTTCGACCCAACAGATTGACGAGCACGTTACTCCGATATACTCGATAGTCTTCATGGTACCGGACTCGAATCGCAGGACTTCGATCCCGAGACCAGACGCTGACCACTAGGCTCACTACGGCCCTGACAATTAAGTGAAAGTTATGTGATTACTCAGGTAAATAATTGTGATAATTTACAAAGAAAACTTTTGCATCTCTTTGACCTAAATAAAATAATATTAATATATTACGAGAACTTACAGTATACGAAAGAAGAATAAAATCCCCTTTTCAGACAAGAAACGTCAAAAAACAAAGTAACTTTTATTAAAAAAACTAGCTGATCCGACAGACGTTCTCTTGTCTTACTATGAATGTTGAATTCTAATTGAAGGTTGATCGAAAAATCCATCGATCATTGACAAATGGAGCCAAAAATGTCCAAAGAATAATACCCCATGTGGTGGGAGTGCACGTTAAATATTTTTCAAAGTCCCGACGCTGCGTACGATGTAAAAGTTGCATTGGGTGCCTAATCAGGTATTGGCTCGTCACATGACTGTGGTTCTAAATAAAGACGCCCGTGGCCTAATCCCTCTTGTATAGCTCTAGTGCGACGATAATTAAAACTTACCCTAACCCATACAACTGGATTGGAATAGCTACCCTACGCTAAATTTTTAACTTCGCCAAAAGCCGCCAAAGCCGACATTCAATAGGCCATATCTTAGCTGAACCAAATTGACAGTTTCATAAATATAAAGTTTTTACGCTATACGTAGATGGAATTAACATTTCTTAGAAGTATTCATCAGATCTAGAATAGTAATCGCCTTTACTACCATGATACATTGTATCAATATCTTCACTTCTTACCATTCGGAAACAAAAAAGATTTCAATTCAATAAATAAAATATTGATATTCAAATAAAAATCCTACAAATTAAACTCACGTGCTCTAACGTGCTTATACTTAATTTTCGTTCGCGTTGAACGTGCTGAAATTTCTTTTAATGTGAAATATAAGTATAAATTCTAATCTTACTATGCTATTCCTATGGAAAAATCGGCTCACGTTTTGCACTCCTACGCCCATTCGGGTTCAAATTTCGAATAACTCATTAATTAAGAACCTTCTCCTGACAATAACAAACACAACGAAAAAAGAATTAGTGAAATCGGTCCAGCCGTTCAGGCGTGGTGCCGTCACAGCGAAAAAATTGGACTTTAATTTATATATAAGATGTTTACAATAGTTACTTCATAAATCTTGCTACAACGATACTTATATTTCTGATAAAGAATATTTCTCTATTGAATTATTTTAAATCTCGCTATTTGACTCCTCTGTGATTTCTTTACAAAGAAATTCGATGATTTTCATTCGTTTGTCGACAAAGCAAAGAATTTTTAAAGCATGCATTTTTTTTTTCAACGTGCAATGCTTTGCATAAAATCATAATTCAGTTCTTAGAAGAATTTTCTTTTCAGATAAAAAAAATTCACCATTTCGAACACGTGCAGGGAAAATAAATCTTCCGTTTCACCCTAATTTGAACAAAATCCTATTTTTGAATAATTCAAAGAAAAAAGTATGAAATAATGGAAAGATTTACTTGGATATGAGTAAGCAAGAATATGAAAGTATGTATGTAATGAGGCATTTGTAAAACATTTTAAATAACTTAACAGTTTGATTAATGTACCAATGTTAAAACAGTTGGTATGGTTGTTTCTATGTTTCAGACACATGAAAAACATTGTTAAAAACTACACTGTTAAAAATTTTGTGCTTGGTTTCACCATGATATTGGTTCCTAGTAGCTGCAACGGCTGAATGGTGAAACGTTCCACCATATATTTGGTATTCGGTTGAACCATTTCTCAGGTTTTTGTTTCCAAATCCAGAAAAATGGTTCAACCAAACACCGAAAAGGTGAAACATTTCACCACTCAGCCGTTGCAGCTACTAGGAACCAATATCATGGTGAAACCAACCAATATCATGGTGAAACCTAGCACCAAATTTTTAACAGTGTACGCAGTATAATGCCAATCAGCATGTAATTAAATAATATTCATTTTCGAAAAATAAACATTTCGAACGGTTTTAAATGTTGACTGGATTTGCAGAAGGTATACTATTAAAACAGACAATTTCGTAGGTTAAATAATTAATTTGAATAAATTGATGTTCTATAAAATTGTTTTTAATATGTTAAAATACCATGATGACTATTCAAAATCGCGATTAATGCTACAAATCAATGCATTTTTAAGATTAACTACCCACTAGACACTTTTTTAACTCATTCTTACTTCAAAATTCCGTTTTGGAATATCTATAAATCCTTATTCCTTTTAATTTTGTAATAATTTTTAGAAAATAACTTCATTTTTGCGCATTGTACATAAGAAGATTAGTGTTAGAAGATTTATTTTAATTAGTTCAACGTAGATTTGTGTTGTGAACCATTCTGAAAAAAAGTGGGCCTTTTTGAGTTCCCACCAAAACAGGTTAATTTGTACTAATACACCATTTGGGATCAGATTTACTGTACGGTCCCCCTTGGCGCGATGTTTTCGGATTTGGCGATAAATAATTTTTTCTGGCAATCTGTCTGACTTCGACTGAAGTTTTGAATTCTATGACTTCGCACCGATGCGTTTTCCAGCAACCCTATCGGACCGTTGGTTGAGTTTTCATAAGAAATATTACCATACGATCTTTTCTTTAAATCGTGGTTTTTAAAAAAAAGTCGCCAAAAAACGGACTTTTGGCGCGATTTTGGAAAGTTCGCCAAGGGGGACCGTACAGTAAATCTCTACCCACTATTTGCACCAATAATATACGTTGTTTATTTCATTAATCTTCTCTTTGTAATAATTCACAAGAGACATCAATAAAAAAATCATGTTTCAAAAATATATTAAAAAACTTTCTTCAATTTCTTTTTCAAAAAAAATATTATATATTTCAGTTTTAAAATATTTTACAATTGTATTATGGTATTACTGCATTATATATTTTTAGGAATAATTAATAGATATTAGAAAAAAATAATTTAATGTACCTCATCTTCAATTAATCTTTAAAAAAACAGCACCACTAATACATCCATCTTCATTTATTGCATACTAAATCATTGCTTGTAAATACAAAAGTTTGAATTATTTTGCTTTAATTTGTGGTTTCATATTCAAGAAATTATCATATTTACTCGCACCGAAATTCAAGCTCTTATTTCCTCTGTTAATTTATATTCAACATAAACAAGAAGTTCATAAAGAACTAAAATAGCCTACTTTCCTGTTACTTAAATACTTACTGAAGTTCTAATCGGGAAAAAAACCAAGGTTCCTAAAGTAAATATCATCAACAGCCGTTTCTACACTAGATTTATACACATTAGAAAAAAAAATCGAAACACAGCACCCAGCTATAATTTAAACTTCTAAAAGCCAAAATCAACTATTTTCCTTAATATTCGTTCGCAAATTAATTAAATATTATTTATCATCTGCTCGTGATTTATTTGTAGTTCGAAGAATAAATATTTATTAATAACAAAAGTAATGAAACTACTCCGAACTGCATTAAAAAACAAGAAATGTAAATTAAAACTAAGCATAATTGCATGCAAAAGTATGCCTTGCCGCTTTCTTGGTAGATAATTAATGAATAATCAAAGAATCAAATTGTTCTACATTTTATGACGTCATTCCAAACTGATTCATGAAAATATTATTTTGCTTCAAATATGTTTAAATAAAGTTTCTCATGCATTGTTGATTTGGCAACAGTGATTTAAATGACTCAAAATTGAATTTCAATGCTAATTCAATGGGAAATTCGCCGACAGATAGTAGATTTATGTCCGTCCGGACGTACAGACAGACGGACAAAAAATATGAAAGTTGGGTATCTGAGGTCATAGCTTTCTAACAAAAAGAAAATTTTTGAAGATCCGATTTAAACCGATTTGGAAGGGGGGTACAGAAACCAGACAAACGACAGACAAGGCGGACAGACAGACGGACAGACATACGAACAGACAGAATCAAAAAACAGACAGATGGACAGACAAATGAGCTACATCAACCGCATTTCAATACCTACAGTGATTTATTAATATCAAATTGAATTTCAATGCTAATTCAATGGAAATTCGCCGATAATAGTAGATTTATGTCCGTCCGGACGTACAGACAGACGGAAAAAAGTATGAAAGTTGGGTATCTGAGGTTATAGCTTTCTACAAAAAAGTTTTAAGATCCGATGATTAGAACCGATTTTGGAAGGGGGGTACAGACGGACAGACAAGACGGACAGACGGACAGACGGACATCGACCATGTCAATAACCTACTTTTTCATTTTTTAATTCTTTCGAATTAAAAAAAGAAAAGTAGGCTAAAAATCTTCACGTTTTGAATCTTTTGATAGCTTCATAGAAATGCAAATTCCGTCACGAATTCCACTTCTTAAATCACAGGTTTTCGAATAAGTTGAAAGAATTTTTTTGTCACTATAATAATGTGGATTCGTTCAACCATTCGCTAAAAATTCTCGCTTGCATTTTTGGAATTCAAAATGGCAATAAGAGGATTCTTTTAAACTCGAAAAAAATATTCGAACGTTTAGCATTTTATTTAGTATCATATTAAATTGAAATACATCAAACAATTTTGTTTATAATTTATTTGACATTTGTTTGTAGACAAGCAACTATGAATCTTTTTTAGTGGGGAGTTTTGATCATAAGCCTTGTATTTCAGCAAATCTACACTGTAAAAAACCTGTTCTTTTTACAGTTAAATACCATATTTCTTACAGTTAGAAACAGTTAGTTCTTTAGACAGTTCTTCTTACAGTTAGTTCTTTAGAAAAACAGTTTATAACTGTTTTTATCTTCGTTAACATGACGCCATACTCACAACAAATAAAAGGCACCTGCCCTTCGGGAAATTTGAAGACGTGCAAAGAGTCACGTGATTGAGATCATCGTTCTGATTCGTTCCCGCGCATTGGGTTTCTGTAGCGTTAATGTTTATTAACTGTAACTTTGATTTAGTTGTATTAACTGTAATTGTAACTTTTTTGTGGCGGTCAGCCCAAATACCCAATACTAGCCCTCGTGACCGAGTAATTACTTTGTCGCAGACGGTTCAGTATTATGCTGACACGCAAGAGGTTCCTGGATCAAAACCGCGTCCTGTCCATACCTCTTCCAGGAACCTCTTGCGTGCGAGCCCAAAACTGAACCGTCTGCGACAAATTAATTACTCGGTCGCGAGGGCGAGAATTGGGTATTTTATTTTAGAAGGGAGAAACTGTTAAATTAACAAGGAAAATATGGAATTTCAACAGGGAAAAACTGTTAAATTAACGGGGGAAACTATTAAATTGACAGTTTTTCCCTGCTAAATTAAGAGTTTCTAACTGTTAAAATTAGTTTTCCTGTAAAAAAAAATTATAGTTTTAAACTGGCGTCAGAGTTGACAGTTTTTAACTGTAAAAACAACAGGTATTTTTTTACAGTGTACCAGCTTAACATACTCCAAAAGTGACAAACTGAAGACACCCGAATGGCAACTTTAGGGCGAATGAGACAGAATGACCACGTGTCTCCAAAAAAAATTGCCTCGGTGTTAATGCAATAGGGAAAAAAATATTTTTTTAAGCCACATTTCTCCGGCTGCATTGAATAGTTTTACAAACAGGTTTTTATATGATAAATGTAGATTTACAGGTCTCTATAATTCCCCTTTTTGAAATTGGTTCGAATATTTTTTTAATAAATAATACAATAATTTTACAAAAAAAGTCGAAAGAATTTATAAAATGTGATTAGAGACCTGTAAGTCAGCTATTATAAAAACTTATATCTATAACATATAATAATATTTTATAGCATTGCAATTATACACTGTTAAAAATTAGGCACTTTGTTTCACCAAAAATATGGTTCCCAGTAGCTGCAACGGCTGTGTGATGAAACGTTAAACCATAAACCATAAACACCGGAAAAAAGATGAAACATTTCACCACACAGCCGTTGCAGCTACTAGGAACCAATATCATGGTGAAACCAAGCACAAAATTTTTAACAGTACATTAGCTTGCCGTCAAATGTTATACCGTTGGCCAAGTAAGGTAATTTTGACCAAGCATAAAACCCTAGCACTGACTTTCTTCTTGAATATTTTTTTATTTAAGTCAATAAATAGTTGCCACTAATTGAAAAAGACAAGCTCATCTTCAAGGAGTATTAATTGAAAAGTTATTAGCTTTAAATGCCTTGAGGGGCCGTAGTGAGCCTAGTGGTCAGCGTCTCGGGATCGGAAGGTCCTGCGATCGAGTCCCGGTACCACTGAAGACCTACCGAGTATATGCGGAGTACGTGCTCGTTAAATCTGTTGGGTCCGAAAGTCCTCTAAGTTCCCATACCAAATCAATACCTCTGGGGGTGACAAGCCAATTCTGGGGATCCTCTAGTTGGCCTCTGTCTCTAAAAATTAGATGGATCCACTTATGTGTGTGTGTTGTCTGTTGTGTCTGTCTTACTTGACGAAGGTTTATAAGCGGGTCGCTGACCAAGCACACAAACCTGAATATATATATATATATATATATATATATATATATATATATATATATATATATATATATATATATATATATATATATTATATATATATATATATATATATATATATATATATATATATATATATATATATATATATATATATATATATATATATATATATATATATATATATATATATATATATATATATATATATATATATATATATATATATATATATATATATATATATATATATATATACCAACCAACCAACCAAATGCCTTGAGCAAAAGTTACCTTCCAAGACAAAAGTTACATCATTCGACGGTATTTACGAAGCATTTATAGTTAAATAACATCTTAAAGGGACCACATAGGACAATTGGTTAGAAACATTTCCCTATTGTCTGAGAGAGTTTAAGATCAGAGAACCAATCTACATACGGATTGTTTTGGTTATCAAATTTAATATACAATAGTTTCACAGGAGATCCAAGTACATAATGAGACATTTGTGCTCGTGGAATCGGTGAACCCGGCGGTGATGACATGCGATAACGCTGGAAGATCCGTTGCCGTCTCAGACGCGATTTCTTCACAACCATGGCTACGAGGAATTGGTGGATGTGTTAAAGCTCCTGTTGTAGACTAGAAAATGACAGTCGGGAAAGTTTAGGTAAAAAAAAAACAATCTAATGCATTCTCTCTAAATAATTTTTTTTAACTATAAGCAGCCGGCGCGATAAAAATGAGCGCTAACAGTCGTACATATTTTTCGTATATTTACATTACTTTTTAAAAAGTGTAAATTTAAAATGTTTGTTGCATCAGTTAAATGTTAAGAAGTCGGTTCAGTGGCTGAGAGGTAATATATGTCCGCCTCATAAGCCCAAGTTCGCAGGTTCGATCCCCGGCTGAGTCTTCGGATTTTCTGGATGGGAAAAGCATGGGAACGCGCATGTCATATGATTATGTGACAAGTAAAAGATCCCTTGAGTACCCATTTGGCTTGCGTTCTCTCGGCAAAATTAAATCTCGGGTACTTTAACATCTACAGAGAGCTTAGATTCATTGTAATCTGAGCGTCAAAATTGGTAGCTCGAGTTGCCTAGATGGTGCCACAAACAATGGCTCTCGGTTCTGGGAAATATGCCGAGTCTCCAAGGACTTGACCGCCAAAATTTCAGCACTATTGAGGGGAAAAAGTTAAATGTTAAGATGTGTAATTCCTATGAAAAAGTTCTTATTGTAAAAAAAGAAGAATGAATGATGAAAAGATAATCATGTTTAGAAAAAATTAATAAATGGAACTTGATATTGAAAAAATAACTTGGAGGTTCTGCAGAGAAATAACCAATGAAACTAGCACATATAACGCACTTAAAGTACTCCTTTTAACACATTTCTAAACTATAAACATCAATTTTGCATGTTTAATTTAACAGTTCTATCTAGACACACTTACCGAACCCAAATCAAAGTAAGAGAAGATAATAGTAAGAAGTCTCGAATACATAATGTACCTCTCAGCTACTTGCGCCTTCCCAATTTTTTTATTATATGAGTAGAAGTGCATTTAGAAAACCATTTTTTATCTGTAAAAAATCTTTGAAAGGTTAATATTTTCAATAACAAAATAACAATTAGGGCTGGCAAGCAAACTTGTTAAGGGTTATGCGTCAGTTCAAGCTTGGGACGTTTTCAGAAAACCGTACTAAATTTAAAACATATCTCATTTCAATATTTGCTTTAGTTCTCAAACAGCAAACAGCTAAACGAAAATCAAAGATCCCATTGCGAATCATAATCCTAGAAATTGTTGTAGTAGTAAAGAAATATTTAGAAATGAAATATTCTGATTTAAGGGGATACGGTACCCAGAAATCGGTCAAAATATCGATTTTCCAGTTTTTACTTCTTACTATTCTCAATATCTTTCTGTACATTTACTGAAAGTTTCATCTTCTGTAGAAAAAAGTTATTAAATATTTTCTGGAGTCATTCCTATAAGTTTGAATACGTATTTCGTCTGCTTTCAACCTGTTTTCTCTGTTTCACGTTTTTTTCAATTCTTGTGTTTAATAAATCCCTGAGGCGTTTTTGCTAATTAAGTTAGTATTTTGAAATTTTTAACCTGTGTTCTTATATATATGGTGCATAAAATAGTGCATGGAATAAGGTCTAATATGTATAGTTTTTTTTTAAATTTTAATTAAATAACTTGTAAAAATTTTGTGATTTTTGAGATTTTCAGTATAAATGCATGTTACTTTTAACTGTAGCTCACATTTTAAAATCCATGCTCAGTTCTTGAAACATTAGTTCTAAAAACAAAATATAAAAGTTTGGTGGAGCCATTCTCAAAATTGAAACAGGAGTAGCGTTTTAAAAAAGTTCAATATTTTGACTTTTTAAAAAAGGAAAAACTACTTGTAAATTTTTATTGCTAGAAAATGCTTATTTCCAGTGAACATTATATAAAACCACTATAATTTACAATTTTATGTTATTATTTCTAGAAATAATGTTTTGGGTACCGTATCCCCTTAAAATTATATATAAGCCGCACATACATATAAAGACTAAAATAACATCATTTAAAAGAATGAATTACCGTATTGCTTACGTATTAAAAAAATGTTACTCTAGCCTAAATACTTGAATAAAGGAAATTGTTATCTAGCAGCTGAATTTTCATCTTACGACAGATTGATTGTACGCTGAATCTTCGCTCAGCATACAAAGTGCTTTTTTGCACGTGAACAGATTTCTAATGATTCGAAAAAAATAGTGGGACAGCTTAACACAAAGCCTTTAGATTTCCATTATCGAAACGAAATATCATATAAATTGATTATGCATTTGTTAATTGAAATTGTGTGTGTTAAAAATGATAAATCTTTTGAATTAATAACAGGATTAAGTTTATGATATTCCAAAGAAAATCGGACCCAATTAAAAGCTGAGAATTGAATTATGATTAAAAGTATTTTAAAACGCTTTCACGCTGAGTTTCACGCAAATTTCAAAAAAAATTACCAGAAAACAGAATTCCGGTATGGTATATACAAGGTATTTTGGTTGTTTTTGTAGATAATTCTAGAGTTCTAAATCTGAATATTGATGACACTAAATCAAGAAAGCCTCAAGGGTTTTGGAAGCATACCCGTTATGGTCATATTAGAAATCAAATGTCAGCCCTAAATGATAATAATCCTTAAAAATGGATTTACAATTCGTTCGACTATGATTCTTCTACGACTTCGATGACTTCGATTCGATATGTTAAACTATAGATTTCAAACCACTTTGAGCTTAAATTTATTTTAAACGGGTACGGTGTGACGTTTTTTTATGTATACTAATGCATCTTTATGATTCTTCTACGACTTCGATGACTTCGATTCGATATGTTAAACTATAGATTTCAAACCACTTTGAGCTTAAATATATTTTAAACGGGTACGGTTTGACGTTTTTTTATGTATACTAATGCATCTTTATGATTCTTCTACGACTTCGATGACTTCGCTTCGATATGTTAAACTATAGATTTCAAACCACTTTGAGCTTAAATATATTTTAAACGGGTACGGTGTGACGTTTTTTTATGTATACTAATGCATCTTTATGATTCTTCTACGACTTCGATTCGATATGTTAAACTATAGATTTCAAACCACTTTGAGCTTAAATTTATTTTAAACGGGTACGGTGTGACGTTTTTTTATGTATACTAATGCATCTTTATGATTCTTCTACGACTTCGATGACTTCGATTCGATATGTTAAACTATAGATTTCAAACCACTTTGAGCTTAAATATATTTTAAACGGGTACGGTTTGACGTTTTTTTATGTATACTAATGCATCTTTATGATTCTTCTACGACTTCGATGACTTCGATTCGATATGTTAAACTATAGATTTCAAACCACTTTGAGCTTAAATTATTTTAAACGGGTACGGTTGACGTTTTTTTATGTATACTAATGCATCTTTATGATTCTTCTACGACTTCGATGACTTCGATTCGATATGTTAAACTATAGATTTCAAACCACTTTGAGCTTAAATATATTTTAAACGGGTACGGTTTGACGTTTTTTTATGTATACTAATGCATCTTTATGATTCTTCTACGACTTCGATGACTTCGATTCGATATGTTAAACTATAGATTTCAAACCACTTTGAGCTTAATTATATTAAACGGTACGGTTTGACGTTTTTTTATGTATACTAATGCATCTTATGATTCTCTACGACTTCGATGACTTCGATTCGATATGTTAAACTATAGATTTCAAACCACTTGAGCTTAAATACATTAAACGGGTACGTTTGACGTTTTTTATGTATACTAATGCATCTTTATGGATTCTTCTACGACTTCGATGACTTCGCTTCGATATGTTAAACTATAGATTTCAAACCACTTTGAGCTTAAATATATTTTAAACGGGTACGGTTGTGACGTTTTTTTATGTATACTAATGCATCTTTATGATTCTTCTACGACTTCGATGACTTCGATTCGATATGTTAAACTATAGATTTCAAACCACTTTGAGCTTAAATATATTTTAAACGGGTACGGTTTGACGTTTTTTTATGTATACTAATGCATCTTTATGATTCTTCTACGACTTCGATGACTTCGCTTCGATATGTTAAACTATAGATTTCAAACCACTTTGAGCTTAAATTTATTTTAAACGGGTACGGTGTGACGTTTTTTTATGTATACTAATGCATCTTTATGATTCTTCTACGACTTCGATGACTTCGATTCGATATGTTAAACTATAGATTTCAAACCACTTTGAGCTTAAATTTATTTTAAACGGGTACGGTGTGACGTTTTTTTATGTATACTAATGCATCTTATATAGACGATTTGAAAATTATTTAAACTTCCATTTCGTCTGACAGGTATTGAAACTCAAAAATGCTTTAAAATCTGTTCGTTAACCTGTAAACCAATTTTGAATTTAATTTTAAGTATTAATAACGGTCGGGGCTTAAATTTGATGCGTAGTAAAAAATGGGCAACAGCCCATTACTGGGCCAAGGCCTGCCGTGCCCATTTCAGCTTTCGTGACCTAGGGCTCTGGGGTGCTAGGCATGTGTCCCGGTAAGGTGGTCAGCCTCACGCGGAACCCCCAGTGTTTAGTTCCCAAGCATGCTTGGTACTCATTTTATCGACCCACTCAAGGGATGAAAGGATGGGTCAACCTCCTCCAATCCGGGATTCGATCCCCGGACCTGTGGCGTGGCAATGCGAAGCACTACCACTAAGCCACTGGGCCTCAATTTGATGCGTACCATATTCATAATAATTTATAAATACTTGTGATAATCAAGAAATAACCACTCTATCCCCATTCCTGGTCATCATATTACTGACGTCATAACAAAAATGCCTCAAGGTATTGATATACACGCCTTTTATAGATTTAGATCCATTGAATTACGTAGTAACAACCAAAATTGTGAAAGCACTTACTAAACGTTTGAAAAACGTTTATTCAGTATATGCTATATTTTCATTATTTTATAATTTCAAAACTTTTATTTAAACTTCGAAAGTTAAATATTATGCATCACGTACTACCAAGTTCATAATAAAAAGTTCCATTCTTTGCTTTAAAAAAGGTCAAATGTTTAGTCTATGTATGTAAAACTTTATTCTAAATATTTCCGATCGTCAGGATTTATTATAAATTCAAAGATGTATTCTAAATTCAAAGAATAAAAACTTTGCAACTCTCTATATATACAAAAACAGTTTCCTTGTCAGCCGGTTGTCAAGATGGGCATTGAAGCATAAGGTAAAAAAAATCGAATATTTCCAAATACTTTCGAATCCGAACCTCTTGAATATTTTAAACAAATGTTTATTCTTCTTTCCTACTGACTGAACGCTTTTGTAAGGTTCAAAAAGAATTATGTATTTAATCTTTTCTATATATTTGAAACATTTAATTAACCCTAAACTTATTATAAAATTAACAAAAATAAAATCATACCACCTGTTTATCATTAATTATTAAATGACTTTTAACTACAAAAAAAACAAGTTTTAATTTTCTTGTCATGCACATTAAAAAAATCTTTTTTTTTTAATTTTCTTTAGCCCAATTTGAGCATACTAAACTCTTAACGAAGACTCAAGTTTTTAATATTTGGGAAGAAACAATAAGTGTGTGGCACGTAAAAGTTAGACAAAATTTTAAATCTCGGCATACTTTAACATCTCAAGAGAACTCAGATTCATTGTATTCAGAGTAACATTGCTAATTAGAGCCGCCTATAAACGGTGCGCCAAAAAAACAACTCTCATTTCTGGAGAAAATGCCGAATCTTCAAAAGGCTTGATCCACCAAAAGACCCGTTCAAGAAAAAAATTGTTTGGAGAAGAACCAAAGAGTTCTATAGGGCAGAGGAACGACTCGTACTGAGCTGCCATCAGCAGCCATGGCTCACTACGGAGCCCGAATCAAAGAGTTCTATAGTAGGGTAGAGACTGAACCTGGCAACAGCACCATGGACCAACACGGAGACAATATAGGGTGGCATGTGGGGCCCGATGGTCGAGTGGTTTGGATCGCAGGCCATAACGCTAGCAGTCCGCGCTCTGTAACAGGTGCGGGTTCGATTCCCGCCTTTCCCCTGGGTGTACTTCCTTTCTCAGTATCAAAATTATAAATTAACTAGCACTTTTGCCACTCTATTCGGGCTCCGTAGTGAGCCATGGCTGCCGATGGCAGCTCAGTGCGAGTCGCTCCTCTACCCTACTATAGAACTCTTTGGCCCGAATAGAGCGGCAAAAGTGCTAGTTAATTTATAATTTTGATACTGAGAAAGGAAGTACAACCAGGGCAAATGCGGGAACCGAACCCGCACCTGTTACAGAGCGCGGATCCAAACCACTCGGCGATCGGGCCCCACATGCCACCCTATATTGGCTCCGTGTTGGTCCATGGTGTTGTTGCCAGGTTCAGTCTCTACCCTACTATAGAACTCTTTTAGAAGCACAGATATGGTACAGAGTCAGATAAAAATACCAGTAACGTTCACCAAACTAATAATTTCTTAAAATTACGTTAATATAATATTATATGTTTACAAAAAAGCATGTTACGTTGTTGTTGTTGTGGTCGTATCCATGAATATCCCACAGAAGATGGTTGCCAGAGCTTCCGAAGAGGTTGGACTTCTTTTTACACTAACTAGGGGTTGCGAGGTATAAGGGAAAGGCATCGAGGTATAAGGGAGACACACACTCCAGAAAAAGCATGGAGTTCTAAGATGAATATTTCATGCTGTTATGGCTCCGTACGTTTTAAAAGAGCTTACTTTTTTTAATATAGAGAGATAAGGACACAGACAAAGACATAGACAGTAACACTTTGTTGACAAGACAAACATCCATGCGCTTACCAACCGAGATTTGAACCCGGGAACTATTAGTTAGGATTCGGACGCTCTATTCACTATGCCGAGTAGGCGGCAGCATGTTACGTAGGGCTCATAAATATATAAAACTCAATTTCAACAAAAAAAGTGTCTCATTTCTGGAGAAATTTCCGAATCTGCAAAAGGCTTTATCCACCATAAAGCAGCCCCGTTTAGGAAAAAAACTGTTTGCGGAAACACAGATATAATACACAGAGTCAGATCAAATTGTCAGTAATTGTCACCAAACTAATAATTTCATAAAAATTTCGTTGATATATTTATGAAAAAGAGCATGTTACGTAGGGAAATATGTAAAACTCAATTTTAACAAAAAAAGTGATTTTTTACAACTTATTAACCCCGACAAAAACTAACACTGAAACATATTTTATTTAAATACATAGTATTATAATCCATTAGAATATGCTAATGGATTCATACAAAGAAGCAAAGAGTTTTTTGCATCGCACAGTATAATTTGTTACAAAAATGGCTTATATGTATGCTTTCACTGACATTAAAATAAGTGAAACCCATTCGAAGATTTTCTTCAATGTAATATGCCGTATGCGTTACAAAGAATAGAAATTTTAGGAGATCCATAACAAGAATAAAAATAGCTTCTTAAGGTTTTTTTTTAATGAATAGCTACAGATAAAAAAAGGGAATAATTCCATTGGATATTTCCCCCTAAGTTTCTTTCTTTCAACGTTTACGCAATATACAAAGCGTATACGGAAATATGTCTGTGGACTTGGACTCTTTTTACATTTTGAGATTCAGATGCGATCCGCGAAAAATGTTTTTTAAAAGGATTTTCTGTCCATTGCGCTTGAAAAAAGATTAATACTGATTTTTCTATAAATCCTATTTGGAAGTGAAAGGAATGCGTAAAAATTGTTCGTCTTAAGGAGAATTGTTGGAAGATTTCGTGTTTTTTTTAGGTAAATGTAACATTTAAAGTAATATTTTAATACATTTTCAAACATTTAATAAATTTCCTCGTAAAATATTTCTATCATTTTAAACCAACGAATGCAATTTATTTTTTAGAGTACAAAATTTGATTAAATTCTACACACATATGTAAATTCTTAGTTATTTCTATATATTCTACTTTAATGTAACTGAGATTTAATTGAATTTAAAAAGCCGAAACAGCAGAAACGCCAAATAAAAGTAAAAAAATTCAGGCTTCAAAAAAGCCTTGCAGAAATCTTTAGCTAGCTAGGATTAACCCATTAATCCCAATTTGTGAATACCCATTAGCATCTTATTACCATTAACACCACCACCATTAAAATTATATACCATTCACAACACTGAATAAAAAAGTAAACATTAAGTTTTTAAAAAAAATTTTAGTGTATCTTTATTTTGTCTTTCTTAAATTTTTCATCATTTTGATCTTCATTTGTCTACTATTTTGTTGATTCCGATAAACTTTGGCAGAAATCATATTTTTGAACTGCAAATTTTTTAACCAATCGTCGTAAGTGAGTTGACTGTACAAAAAGCTTTGATATTGATAAATAATAGACTCCACAAACTTCACTGTTTTGTTTATTTCAAACAACTTTAGTAGAAAGCTTATTTTCACACTTTAAATTGTCTAGTCAATAATCGTTAAGGAGTTAATTGTACAAGCTTTGTTATTGATAAATAACAGACTCCACAAACCATTAGAAAGAAATAATAGTTTTTGTGATTTTTAGCCTACTTTTCTTTTTATAATTCGAAAGAATTAAAAAATGAAAAAGTATGTATTGACATGTGGTGGATGTCCGACTGTCTGTCTGTACCCCCTTTCTAAAATCGGTTCTATCATTCGGATCTTAAAAATTCTTTTTTTGTTAGAAAGGTATGACCTCAGAGAACCAACTTTCATACTTTTTGTCCGTCTGTCTGTACGTCCGGACGGACATAAATCTACTATCTGTCGGCAAATTTCCCATTGAATTAGCATTGAAATTCAATTTTGAATCATTTAAATCACTGTTGCCGAATCAACAATGACATGAGAAACTTTATTTAAAAATATTTTAAGCAAAATAATTTTTTCATGAATGATTTTGGAATTACGTCATAAAATGTATCACAATGTGATTCTATGGCTGGACGCTGTGTTTAGCGATTTTTTTTATGTGTGTAAATCCAGTGTAGAAACGATTGTTGATGATATTTACTGTTATGAACCTAGTTATTTCCCGATTAGAATTTCAGTAAGTATTTAAGTAACAGGAAAGTAGGCTATTTTAGTTCTTTAAGAACTTCTTGTTTCCTCTCTTCTCTTCTAAATTATTGCGTTGTCAATACATTGGTTTGTCATATTAATTGCCAATTAAAAGCCACAACCACATTATATTTAAACATTCATCCCTATATTGGTTAAAAAAAGTGGGCATGTTATTTATTGTGAGGTAATAAGCTTTTTTTATAGACTTACCTTTAATACTAATATTGCATCTTTAAATTATGCTTTATTGCACATTGCAACGAAACTAGATTTTTTTTAATCAAAATATCGGCACAAATATTTTAAAATAACAGCAAAACGTACTTCCTGTAGATTCTTCCTTGAGTTGCATATATTGCTTCAAAATTGTAAAAGCTTCTGTCGGGTTATCACTTGTCTGTGAATCTAAATTTCAAACTAATCTAACCTAAATTATACAATGAAATATTTTCACCTAAAACCTCCAACGTTCACTTAGATCTATAGCAAAAATAGTGATAGAAAACCGCTGATATAATAACGTAGAAAATTACTTTGAATATACTAATGTCTTACTCAATGCGTAAAATATAAAACTAGTTATTAGTAAAAATTAGAAAATAAAAAAATTTCAAAGCCAAATATGACAGACCCAGAAATCACATATTTACCGTACAAATAAATTTAAGAATCCCTAGCAATTATAAACTGGTTAATGCCTTTTAAAAATGAACACGAAAGTCGATTAATCATTTTACGTTTTTAAAAATGAAAACTAAACTTCCTGAAAATCCTCTGACAGGTAATTTTCCAGCTAATTTGCTTCTGATTACTAACACATGGCTAAAATAACCCAAAAACACGCGCTTATCGTGGTATTAATTATTTTTTAGTACATCCTTGCATTCAACAGCTTGTGAGTAACGATCGAAAGAATTTTAAAATTTCGCTAATGATTATTGGCATAATGACTGTTTAATTACCTTACTTTTAAACGAAATGATAAACACATTTTTGTAAAATGGCAGAAAAAGGAAATGTGTTGACTTTTGATTTGTGACTTGTCATTAGCGTATAGCGTAGATTTACATTAACATGGACTTAATATATATATAGACTGAGTGTTGTTAAACCTCATAAGGACCAGCATTATTCCCAAGTCACGTGGGTTGGGCACAACGACTTGGCGAGTTTTAAAAACAATACACTTAAATTAATTGGTGTTTAAGTTTGTTCATATAATTAAAAATATATGTACATGTAACTATATTAGGTAGGAATTTTTTTCATTTAACGTTGCACAAATCTCGTCAAACGGAATCTTTGGTAACAAAAGAAATTTTTTGGCAACAAAACCCAGTTACACAGCTAAAGATTACAATTGAAATTATTCCGTTTGACAGCGGTTGTACATTTTTGGTGACTTTATCGCTTTCCCCCTGCGAAATGAAAAATTGATATTAAAAATTGCATTTATAATCCTGACAATGCCATTAGATAAATAATTTCAGTAGCCGTTTATTTTAATAATGTGTTCACCAAAAGTGTGGATAAGTCGCCAAAAGTAGAATTATTTCCTGCCAAGTTAAGTATTCATCCTGGTGCGCTATTCAATCTGCTTTCTTACTATTGGACGGTATGCTTACTTTGTCCATGTCGTTGTTCACACCATTGCATTGATAGATTCATTGCTTAGGAAATTTATAATTTTTATTTTTCAAAGTTGGAAAAGATAATTTTCAATGGGTTTGTTTTCGTGGTGTGTTGTAGAGAAGTGACTTTCTCAAAAAGAACAATATTTTTCGTAATGACTGACTTTAATAATTGAACTGTAGTGAATTGAAGAATGTATAAAATTCGTAGTTGGCCTTTTCGACCGATTGTCAGAACTTGCTAAGATTGTGACTGTTTAACATCGTTTGTGCTATCTTACAGAATTCTACCGTTTTGACTTGTACGTTTGTGGTTTGTCCTAAATAAAAATGTCTCGTCCTAAGAGCAGTTCTTCAAACACAAAATAGTACAGTGTATTCGTAATCTAAGGTAGTGTAATGTACTGGAAGAAATGTATGAAAGGATTTACCAGCTATTCACATTAATTTCTACACATAAATGTATTTCAATTGGATTTATGTACTGAGTCGTTAAGTTATTGATGTTTTAATAAAATTCTTAATAAATTACTTCTTACAAGGGGTTTACATTCAACATTAACATTTACCTTTTTCGTCCTAATTAGACAAATTCAATACAAATTTTCTGTGTTTATTTAAAATTTCCTATTGTCGAAAGGACACTATTCATACTTAGCACGTTTCAATCGAATATATCTATATTCTTTTCAACAGATGTATGTATTAAATGTATTAATTGTATTTTATGTATAAAGAAGGTAAAAGTTTAAGGTAAGCTTCCTTGAAAATTTTACAAATTTAAAACCCTTACAAGAGTATTGTTTACCCAAAATATGACCAAGACATGCCCACTACGAGACATTTGAGATGGACTCTTCCTTTACCATTTGACTTATAGTTCAGCCCTTGGACCTAAATCGGAGCTACCTACCGCCCCTCAAAAATTATGTACTCTAACCAAATTCAACTTTCAGGCGTTAAAAGCTAAACAACAAAAAATATTGAAAAAATTATACACACCTCACTTAACAATTTATAATGGAAAGTTGTGATACACACTGTTAAAAATTTGGTGCTTGGTTTCACCGTGATATTGGTTCCTAGTAGCTGCAACGGCTGTGTGGTGAAATGTTTCACCTTTTTTTCGGTGTTTGCTTGAACCATTTTTCTGGATTTGGAAACAAAAACCTGAGAAATGGTTCAACCGAATACCAAAAATATGGTTTAACGTTTCACCACACAGCCGTTGCAGCTACTAGAAACCATAATTTTGGTGAAACAAAGTGCCTAATTTTTAACAGTGCACCATAAAATCAAAAAAACTATAGAAGCCAGCAAATTTCGACGAGACATACGTCAATTTAATAAAAAATAAATATTGTTGTGGTTTTTTTATGACTGCATATGTTTTGATGAAGGTAGAATACAGAATATCTGCTTAAAAATGATCCAGCGATACTTTCTGAACTGCCCCCCCCCCCCTCCCAGCCCCCAAACCTAGAGGAGTGGGCTTCCAAAATTTATGTACATCCCGCGTGTTATATATAAACGCTGACGCGTGCATGCATAAGCTATGAGATCTTTCCGAACAGCGCTTATTGGAACTGGAGACGACAGAAGTTACGGATAGGCAGAAGAAGTGTTCTTTTTGACAGAGCTGTAAATGACAAATGATTGATGTGCGATATAATAGAAAGTAGTGTTGCTAATATTTGTTCTTGTCAATTTTTTGTTCATGTCATATTTATATTTAATTAATATAATTTAATAATTTTATTATAGTTAATGTATATTTATAGGTTTTTGTAGGTTATGTATATTTAATTAATATTATCTTCTTTTCGAATGAACCAACACTTCCTATAAGCAAGTCCACCCACAGAAATTTGCGTAGGAGCTAGTTTGGCCTATGTGCTTTACCTCTATGGCAAATAAATTAATTTAATTTGTCCAATTTGGTGCGGAATTGATGTTTATCGCCAATTAAACTCTAAATGCGGAATTGATGGTGCGGAATTGATGTTTAGCGCCAATTAAACTCTAAAAACTAAACTCTTCGGCGCAACAGCCCATTACTGGGCCAAGGCCTGCCGTGCCCATTTCAGCTTTCGTGACCTAGGGCTCTGGGGTGCTAGGTATAAGTCCCGGTAAGGTGGTCAGCCTCACGCGGAACCCCCAGTATTTAGTTCCTTGGTACCCATTTTATCGACCCACTCAAGGGATGAAAGGATGGGTCAACCTCGCCCAATCCGGGATTCGATCCCCGGACCTGCGGCGTGGCAACGCGAAGCGCTACCACTAAGCCACTGCCTAATTTCATCCTCTATTCCTCAAAATAAAGAGTTTGCGGCAACGCGTTCGTAGGCTTTCTCAGGACTAGGTGGTATTACCTGAATGATATTTTGTTAATATTGCTAATCTATTTGGCGCTAATATATTTAAAGGTTAATTGTATTTATATGTTTGTGTGTCTTTCATAAGACAAAAAAGATGTTTTTCTGCCTTTGATT
This sequence comes from Oedothorax gibbosus, assembly GCA_019343175.1. Lineage (NCBI taxonomy): Eukaryota > Metazoa > Arthropoda > Arachnida > Araneae > Linyphiidae > Oedothorax > Oedothorax gibbosus. The sequence continues at coordinate 7,869,524 of CM033278.1, forward strand.
ACTAGGTGGTATTACCTGAATGGGATTTTGTTAATTTTGCTAATATATTTGGCGCTAATATAGTTAAAAATTAATTGTATTTATATGTAATTTTGTATGTCTTTCACGGGTCAAAAAGATGTTTTTTTTCTGCCTTTGATTACTAGTTTCTAAGCTGACTGTTAAGCTGTTGTTTTCTTGTATTCACTCCCCATTAGGAGTAAAAATGCACTATTAATTTTCTACATGAAGATTTAGAAATGTGTAAATTCCGCTTTTAAATTGGCCTTTTTCATAATATTTGCCCTTAAAAAGAATCACAGCGTAAGTGCAGAAGGTTCACGAACCATAAAGGCTAAAGGAAGACTGCGTGAACTAAATGGATACTGTATATCACAGATTTTCCTAACACTGGAAACGGGGAGAAAGACTTTTGTAGTTAGAACCATTATACGGACTGTTCTACTTTACATCTATGCAAGGGATATTTTGTTTGTTGGAATTATTTGTTGAATATAAACAAGTAGGTTTGTAACAGAATCTGTCACTTAACCCGCTACCACACAACAGTTATGATTAACAGGTAAAAAGGCGCCAAAGCCAGCATTGATATTCTATATTAAACATTTACATGCTAAATTTGGCTAGTTTTATTTATTTTATTTCGAAAATTCAATAATTATTACTTATCGTTTGCAAAAATTAATTTATATTTCAAAGAATAAATATGTAATATTCCTCGCTTTTAAATAGAATGAAAATATTTCATATCAACATACAAAGAATCTCGTAGTAAAATGTATTTGACGTCATTTCAAACTGATCGATGTCGCAAAAATAAATTTATTTTAATTTATTTTTAAAAGAATTAAGTTTCTCGGGCGATTGTTGCGAATTGCAATGGTGATTTAATTATAATAACAAACAGGGCCTTTAGCTATTTGTAATTCAAACTTTTAAACGCCAAAATTAACTATTTTCATTAATATTCTTTCTCAGATTTAATAATTGGACTTTATCGTTTGCTAAATTTGTTTGAAGTTCGAAGAATAATGATGTAATCTCTTTTAATAAATATCTTTGTGTCACCACAATTTTCCATTCACATTTCTTTCGAAAATTCACTTATTTATAGTTTGTTAAATTAATTTACAGTTCAAAAAATATATAATTAGTACAATTGATGCATGAAAATATTGAATAAAAATTGAATTTGCATGTTATTTCAATTTAGATTAAATTTTTAGTTATTTAAATTTTAAATAAACTTCTAATTTAAATTTTTAATGAAATTTGGAGTGTAGCCTAATCTGATTTTTTGCTTCAAAATGACGTATCCCACTTGTCTGTGGGACTTGTGGTTCTTTCTGTGAAAGTGGGTGACAGACGGACAGACGGACTGAACGATTATAAAACCTTCCACTTTTTACGTTATAAACGTAGTGTGGAAGCTAAAACCGTTTAGAGAATTGACAGATTTTTAATACATGTATGAGCATTAGTAATCATTTGATTAGAAGACAATAAAATTGCATATAAATTTCACCAAAATGTGTTGATATGTATAGGTGGAAATGAATAACTTCAATGCAAAAAAAGTTTTTGTCCCAAAAAACAGTTACCGTTTTTCCACATCAAAGCAACGATATAAAAAAGAAAACATTTTATGTTAAAAAAGAATGAATGTGTCACTTAAAGAATATTTAAATGGAAAGTATTTCTGTGAATATATTTTTACAAAAATATGAGGCATTCGACTTGAATGTATGGAAGCTTTTTGAAAAGACAAGGTATTATTTCATATGAAAAATTGAAACCGAGTGGTTTGGATTTCAGGAAAATTTATTGAACAACCAAGATTTTTTTTTACACAATTTTTTCAGTAACCCTTTAAATCCGTGATCGATAGTTTTCCAGAAATATAAGTGTTTTAGAAGCAACTAGGCAAAAGGCAAAGGTATTATTTCATATGAAAAATTGAAACCGAATGGTTTGGATTTCAAGAAAATTTATTGATCAACCAAGCTTTTTTTACACAATTTTTTTAGTAACCCTTTAAATCCACGATCGATAGTTTTCCAGAAAATATAAGTGTTTTAGAAGCAATTGGTGAAAGACAAGGTATCATTTCATATAAAAAATTGAAACCGAATGGTTTGGATTTCAAGAAAATGTATTGATCAACCAAAGATTTTTTTACACAATTTTTTCAGTACCCTTTAAATCCACGATCATAGTTTTCCAGAAATATAAGTGTTTTAGAAGCAACTAGGTGAAAGACAAAAATGTTTGTATTGAATAAAAAAAAATTTACAATATGTTTACAAATATTGCACTTAAACCTTTTTGAATGAAAGTTTAAAAGAGACATTATTTCAATGAAAAATGTGAAATTGATTCTAAACCAAGATTTTTTTACACAATTTTTTCAGTAACCCTTTAAATCCACGATCCACAGAGTTTTCCAGAAATATAAGTGTTTTAGAAGCAACTAGGTTTCAGCAGAAAACAATAATCATTTGTATTGCAAATAAAAAAAATAAAAATATTACTAACTCATAGTCCCACAGACAAGTGGGATACGTCCATTTTGAAGCAAAAAATCAGCTCCCTTTCAACATTGAAAGTTGCAGCGTGTATAAAAAACTTTCTGAGGACTTAATCCCTTTTTACATTAAGCAATTGAATTCATATCAAAATCGTTAGCACTAATAAAAATGGGAAAATGTCACCAAAACTAATACCAAACCTTTCCGTTTCACTCACAGACATTAACAGCCGATCCGGAACCGAAACTTCTGCGGTTTATCGAGTTGAAATGTCTGCAGCTGATATTCCTCTGGAAGTTTCTGCGAATGTGTTGCTGCCACCGTATAAAGAGTAATAACGATCAAGCTAATGCTAATTAAGCAATCGAGGGACGGTTTATGGGTGAACGGTATTGAATAATTTATTCGTTTTCATATTGAGAGGGTCTTGCTTTGGCAGGTGTTAGGATTCATATATGTCTATTTTATGGTAGGATGGACTAATACATAAATATTCAACGGTTCAGTTAATGAGAGGAAGAAGATATCAAATATATCGAAAAATAGTTAGAACAATTGAAGAGCTTAGTGGAAGACCGTGCTAAATGACAAAAAGGTGAAAACGAGAAAATGAGCTTTAAAATTTTACATTTGCACTCAGGTGGATGGTTAAAAAAGGTACTTGAAAACCGTAAAAAAAATGTATTGAACTTAAAGTTTATGATAAAGAGAAAACTTGTTATCGTTATAAAGAAGTTAGTATCTGTTCAATGACACAAAAATCTGAACTTTTTCAAAAATGTCACTTAGCAGTTCTTCCGCTGACTTTTAGACTTAGACCCAACATGATACATTCGACTGATTTTGATCCTTATAAACTCCCAGGAAAACGCCATTGATTTGGAACTTGAAGGGCTTTAAGTATTCTTTCCGTCTGCAGATACGGTCTTCTTTCTTGCAGCGGCAGTACAGCTGCGGCTTTTGTTCGACACTGTTAAACAAATCTCTAAATTTTACAGAAAAAAAAACATGTATTTGCAGAAAAATACAGTTACTTCCTTTAAACAGTTTTTTGTCAAAATTGCTGTTTAAAATAAAAACAATTATGTACAGTGTAGATAGAGCAGAAGTGTAGACATATTGATTGTCTAAAATAAGACAAAAAAAACAGTGTATGTCCTACACTGAACTCCTGTTCGACACTGAAAATTCTCTTAATTTTACAGAAAAACCATGTATTTACAAAAACTACAGTTACTTCCGTTAAACAGTTTTTCTGTAAAAAAAATTCTGTTTAAAATATAAAAAAAAAACAGTTTTGTACAATGTACCTAGAGCAGAAGTGCAGACATATTGATTGTCTAAGGCTGTGTCCTGACTACGACATCAAATGCAACAAAACTTGGCGACTTGGCAGAGTCAGCCACATGCTATTGCATCGCTTGGCGCCCTTGGTGGTCGCCAAGTTTTGTTGCATTTGTGGCATTTGATGTCGTAGTCAGGACACAGCCTAATAATAAGACACAAATAACAGTGAATGTTCTATCTCGTGACAAAAGCTTCGCCAAAGCTTCCTATGGCTTAGAAAGCTTATTCTCACCCCTTCTGTGTCGAGCGTCTGGGATTAGATGAAGAGCTTAGTAGAAGAAAATGCTAAGTGACATTTTTTAAAAAATTTAGATTTATGTGTCAATGAACATATTGCTAACTTCTTTAACGATAACAAATTTCCTCTTTTTCATAAACTTTAAGTATAGAATATTTTTTAAGCTTTTTAAGTACCGTTTTCAACAGATCTGAGTGCAAACGAAAGACTTAAAAGCTCATTTTCTCGATTTTACCTTTTTGTCAATTAGCACGTTGTTCCACTAATCTCTTCATGATGTCTAGTAAGGTACGGCTGGGGGAAGAGGCCATTGAAGATACGTGCTGTAATCTGGACCTTGTCTCATAGATCTAAGGTATTATCCGAAGCGATAAAAATAGTTCTGGGGATTAAACCGTATGTTATTGTGATTTCGTCTAACCATTTTCATTCATGTTGTCATTTTTTTGGGTTTATATGTGTATATATTGGAGTTTGATTAAAACCTCTTGTAAAAATACTGTATTAAAACAAATAAAAATTAAATCGCATGTATGCGTTGATTTTATTTCTTTTGATTTTCAATCATTTTCAAGTAATACGTTGTTTAAAATCATAACAGTTTTGTACAGTGTACCTAGAGCAGAAGTGCAGATATATTGATTGTCTAATAATAAGACACAAATAACAGTGAATGTTCTTTCTTGTGACAAAAGCTTGGCCGAATCTTCCCATGGCTTAGAAAGCTTATTGGCACCCCTTCTGTGTCGAGAGTCTGCGATTAGATGTCTAGTAAGGTACGACTGGGGAGCATAGACCATTGAAGATACGTGCTGTAATCTGGACGTTGTCTCATAGATCTAAGGTATTATCCGAAGCGATAAAAATAACTCCTGAGATTAAACCGCATGTTATCAGGATTTAGTCTAGCCGTTTCATTGTGTTTATATGTGTATAGATTGGAGTTTGATTATTCCATTGTAATAATAATACATCAAAACTAATAGAAAATAAATCGTAGGTATGTGATGAGAATTTTTCTAAGGTGTGCGATTATTTAAAAAAAATACATTTAGTTTGTCCAAAACAGTATTTATTATCAGTGGTGCACATCCAACTACAGTTGATATTTTTTAAGTTCCAAACAACCTTCCACTTTAGTACTTTCCTTGTACTTTAGAATAAACATTTTACTTTTTTTGTGCTTTACTAAAGCCATCCTTAAACAATATATTTTTGTCCTGCCATACCAGATTTGAATACTCGAAGTTATTTTTTTACCCTCTTTAACATGCAGAAATGTTGAGCCATCGGTCTGCATAAAAGTATAGTAGTAGCATATATATACTCTTTAAATTTAATGATCATGTTTTCCTCTGCACTTGCTCAGCAATATAAACCCTTTCCCTACTTTGTATCTACGAGCAAAAACATGTTTCAGAGAGTTAAGCTGATCTACTAGGTTGAGAACAAAATTTCGTCCAAAGTATACCCCAACGTACTAGAAGATAAACAAAATATATTCCTTGCATGATTTATTCCAAAATCTCTCTCCACCATTTCTTTAACCAATCTTCCGGCATGTCGTCGTTTTGTTTTTCCCGTGCTATTTATCTTAACTTATTCTCCAATAGTATGAAATACTTGCTGTTTCGAAATAATAGATTTTATAAAAATATGTTGTATTTGTAAATACTTTTTTTTATTTAAGGTATGTTTTTCGTTTTTAATCCTTTATTACCATGCTCGCCAAAGATGCAGTGGTTTTAAGGCCGAATTCTCTATGCCCCAATTAAGCTGGGTAAGTCCTTTGTCTGTGTAAATAAAATGTATGAATAACAAGAAAGAAAATCGGTTCCGTATACAAAAAGTTTAAAATAATTGTAAAATTTAAAAGCTTGCATGAAATGATAAAACATCAAAACTTTAAAAAAAAAAAACTTGCTTAATAAAAAAGTCTTTCAAGAAAAAACACCATTAAAAAGAGCTTTGTTGAGAAAAAAAGCTTTTAATTTTTTAGGAAACTTTTATTAAAGGCGTTTTTGTATTGCGTTATCTGAGTACCCATGCAAAATATTATATAAGTAAGTGTGGTAGAATGGTTACTTTTAACAAAAATCGGTTGCCAAACCATTAAATGCCCAGACACTGTATAAATGCTTCTAACACTACACTATATAAATACACTGGTATAAAGTTTTTTCTCATGAAAAAAGAAAAACATCCTAAACAATTGCATGAAAAATATTTATATATTTAAAAAGAATTATTTTATTATTATTTTATTCACGGAAAATAGATGCACTATATGAATTCATAACAAAATTAATGGTTACGAAGAAACCGTCATTTTAACCAATTATAATTCATTAACATGAAAGTATAAATTAGCTTTATTTATAAAAACTTAATCTACTTAACTTAAGACTTAACGATTTAGGCTTCTACATGCTATCTGGTAACTAGTCAAGTAACTCAATATTAACTTGCACAACGTAGAATTTTAGTTTATGTTTAGTTTGAATTATCGTCGCACTAGAGCTACACGGGGGCTATTGGCGACGGGCGTCATATTTTAGAACCACAGTCAAATGACCAGCCGACACCTGAGTACCCACTCAACGCAACCGTTAAGGGCGACATCGTACGCAGCGCTAGGACTTTGAAGGATATTTAACGTGCACTCCCTCCACACAGGGTATTATTCGTCGGACATTTTTGGCTGCACGGGCCGTTTATAGGTCGGCAGTTATTTTGGCGATGCCCGGACCCGAACCTGGGACCTTCCGCATGCTAGGCGAATGCCTAACCGACTGGGCTCCCCAGCCCCGTAGAATTTTGGCAAATTAACGAACGCTTCTTTTCCTTAACCGAAGCAAATTAGTGCCAATTCTTTTCTGGGCATTAGCCATCCGTTCATCATAATAATAGAATTGGTGGACGCGTGTTGCTATATTGCCAAGGTTGTCACAACTCTGTCTGCGTTAGTAGAGCCAGTCTCCAGTGACTGTGCACTGTAAAAAAAAATTAAGGAAAGTTACTGGGAACTTTTGGGCGTTTAAAAATAATGACATATAAAGCCAGTGACTTTCTGGAAAATGCAACTACGTGCTGCTTGGATTGGTAACTGCCCGGTTTCGATCTGCGAAATTTTATGTCCGTTCGCTAAAACCCTAATAACTTAGTTAACTCGCATCAGGGCCATGACTGCTTGTTCCAGCTATGCATTATAATGAATTATCCAAAAGGATGTAAGTTAAATTATTTTGATTTCGTTTCTAAGAAAAACCTGAAAATCCAAACAAAACATAGATAAAAAAAAGGAACGTTTTCGATATATAAGAGTAACGTTACGATTTTTTTTACAGTATAGTAACTAGTAAAATAGGAAATAATGGTGTTGTCTTCCACACCTTTTTATGTGTGGGCCTTGTTGATGGAAAGTGGCCTTTACGTGGGCTAGCGCTGAAAAAATAGGTGCGAATTCAATCTGGCGGAAATGCGATTCTCCTCGCAACTGCAATTACATGGGAGAAGAGAAATGGGGAGAGAGGCTTGCTTACATGAGGGATTTCTATGTCTATAAATATTATTCACGAGGAGTTAGTTTGTTTCAGAGGAAATCAAGAATAGACTTGGGAGAATGGACCGTTTTGTTTCTGGAGTGCCTTTTGAATGTTGGTTATAAATATAAGAATATATCATTTTTTCTCATATCTAACCGCATGTATACATTAAAACCTCAAAAACGTAAAGATATTCAAGTATGTAAGTAGGATTGTAATTTATTTTGTTGCAATTTGTTTTTTTTTTTAATTATTAAATATATTAAATGGTAATAATGCAGGGTAATAGTTCAAGATGAATTTAAAAACTGTAACGACTATAACTACAGGATAAAACAAATAAAAGTTGCCCAGAGAACCAAGTTTCGAACCAAGTCATGATTTCTTTATAAGCCGGTTGCCGGGTGGCCTAGTGTGTTTGATTGCAGCCCGTTACGCTAACAGTCTGCGCACTGTAACGGGTGCGGGTTCGATTCCCGCCTTCGCCCTGGGTGTACTTTCGGTCTCTGTGTCAGTAAAAATTCGGTGTCTGTCTTACTTGACGAAGTTCCACAAGCGAGTCTCTGATCAAGCACACAAACCGGAAAATAGTTGTATCAACCTAACTTTCGTTATAACCCGGAACCAAAGAAACCCTAAAAAAACAAAAGAAAAGTTGATTGAGGGTGAATTTACCACTCAACAGCCATATTTCGTAAAGAAGGTAAGGTAAGAAAGTACTTCGCTTATACCCTAGTGCAGCAAATAAAAGTAGGTCGAACAAGTGGACACGATTGAACGTGAATGTATGCATGTGAAATCACACCCTGTAATCTTACATGGTGAAGATTATACTCAAATCGCCAGATATGGTTCTTGCATGGAAAAACCCCACTCAGCCAACCAGCTTTACTTCGATATGTTGGTTGGTTAGTACATGTATATTCATGTTTGTGTGCTTGATCAGAGACCCGCTTATAAACCTTCGTCAAGTAAGACAGGCACAGACAGAATTTTTTCTAACACAGAGAGAGGAGGTACACCCAGGGCGAAGGCGGGAATCGAGCCCGCACCCGGTACAGTGCACAGACTGTTAGCGTAATGGGCTGCCATCCAACCCCCTAGGCCATCCGACTTCGATATGCGTTGCTTTATGATACGTAATTTCGTTCCCCTGGCCACTTTTATTTCATACTCCTTGTATTTAATGAAAAAGGATTTATTGATAAGATTAACAAAGAATGGAGACGAAACTTCAAAACTTTGTATACATAAGTCATTGGTGATTTCCCTTGGACCCCATCTTTTAAATATGATTATCAACTGTGATTATTTACTTATTTGAAACTTATTTGAAATTAAAGTTTTCAATTTGAAATGTGCATTTGAAAATATTATAATTAAAGGCATACATTCTATATGCATCTATGTCCTTATATGTTAAATTTATCAATAAACACTTCCACCAAAAAACTCTTAACCTTCTATACATTCTCTCGATATATCAAAAATACCTTCCTATTATCCAAAACTAGGGGTGTGAAACACCAAACGCCATTCAATTTCGAAAGTTAAAAGAGCTGTAAGAGCTGCGAATATCATTGTAGTAAGTTTGTGTGTCTTTTCGTTTTACAACGACATCTTTATGTATCTTTACATCCTCGAAAAAGTGTAGAAACAAAAAAATTCCATTTTAGAGTATCAACCCGTCGTAATACTTTGCCATAATATTTATTAATTTAATTTAATATTTCATCTGTTTACTCTATTATCAATTCCGTAATATATTACATTTGGTATTTGAAAGTTAAAGAAAAATGTTTTCATTTTGCCCCTTGTTAGAAAACTAATTCCAAATATTTGCATCAAGTCTTACATTCAAATTCTTATAAATTTAAAAAAAAAACAATTAATCAATACAAATATATTATATTTATTTTATTTGAATAATATCCAGAGACTTTCCAAATCTTTTATCTACTTCAACGATTCTAACAACATCAAACGTAATAAACTAAAACATCCTGCTTAAAGGTATCATTAGTGCAGAAATCGATTTTTTTTAACTATCATCATTTTTATCTAGTTTTGTTTACTTTTTTATGTGCGCATTTCCGTTAATGGCTAGGATACGAATAAATATTTTGAAAGAAACTATTTAAAAGCATCGATTCACCATTAGCAGAAACGCATTTTATGTTTTATTAAAAAGAAATAATTCGATTTTCTGTTATATTTGTAGTACTTATCTATTATTAATTACTTATATTCCAAAGTTTTTATATTTCTATAGTTTAATGAGCATTATTGCACAAAACAAAACTTCTATAAAAATTAATGCAACTACGAAGGTTTTTATTCAAGTGAAGGTATAGTGTGCTGCCTTTTATCCGACTTGTTTAAGGGTCTTGTATGGTAACAGATCACTATACAATTCCAATGGGGAAACTTTTGACCCTGTTTTTAAATAAAGTATACGACATGTGCTCACGAAAACTTACCAAAAAATACAGAAGATAGTTATTTTCCCATTAAAATAATTAATTAGTTTAGTTTTAAAGATATTAATTTGTTATAACTGAAACAAAAAAATTTGTTTAGATATTTACATGTCATTTCGCGCTGCCATCTGTAGTTTGTGAATAATCACTAAAATTTTAACTAATTGATATCTTTAAAATTATACTTATTAATTCTTTTAATGGCAAAATAACTTCCTTGTGTATTTTTTGGTAAGTTTTCGCGAGTATATTTCGTGTCATATACTTTATTTAAAAACTGGATCAAAAGTTTCCCCATTGGAAATGTATAGAGATCTGTTACCATACAAGATCCTTAAATAACTTAAATAACGAACCGCCCCACATGTTAGAAAAAATGAGCCTAAACCCTTTTGACCCAACAATTTTTGCTATAAAAACTAACGCCTAGTTAATCAAGGCCTTATTTTAGTCTTTAAACCTTTAGTAGGCAGGGTTGGCATGGTTTTTACCGCCATGGTAAAAACCGGTATTTACCGTCCTGGGAAAAATTATGTTTTTCCCACCTGGGAAAAACTCAATAATTGAAACAATTAATTACTGAATGTCATGTGGCGGCAGGAGCGAGAGCAGTTCTAGTGCAATCGATTACAGCAACCAATCAATAATCATAATATTTGTCTAACTGTTAAATTCTGTATTTGTATCTATAACATATGTATTTAAACTCTGATGCCGACCCGGCGGCGCAACGGTTAGGGAGCTAGCCTTTGGAGCCTCTGGGTTCGGGCTCGAATCCCGATAAGGCATGGATGTTTGTGTTTGTCGAGTATATGCGGAGTACGTGCTCGTTAAATCTGTTGGTCCGAAAGTCCTCCAAGTTCCCATACCAAATCAATACCTCTGGGGGTGACAAGCCAATTCTGGGGATCCTCTAGTTGGCCTCTGTCTCTAAAAATTAGATGGATCCACTTATGTGTGTGTGTTGTCTGTTGTGTCTGTCTTACTTGACGAAGGTTTATAAGCGGGTCGCTGACCAAGCACACAAACCTGAATATATATGTCTACCAACCAACCAACTCTGATGCATTCATAACAGTTGCTACTTTTTACCGTACATCTTACAGCATGTATATGTTTTTATGAGTTACGTTTCGTTGTTATGTGTTAGTTATTAAAAGTTAAGTTTAGCCAAAGTATTTGTGATGTCTTTTCTTTAATACATATCACTGTGCTCGTGACAAATGAGTGCAGTATAGTCATTTAATGGCACGAATTAAAATAGTTTTAATTTTTTATTTTAATAAATATTTATCATGGCCTTAATATTTTTTAAAAATAGACCAATTTTCCTTATTTATTTTACATCTGGTAACATTATAATCATTACTCTTATTTATTATTATTTGAGTGTTCCATCTGCATAAACATAAATAATTGTTAGAGTATTGTCTGTGGTAAATATTAATTAAAATATTGTATAGGGTGAATATTTATTTAGTTATGTCTACTAAATCTAGAAAAAAATCAAACAACTTTACTAGGCTTTGGCAAACTATAATGGCTATAGTGAGGATAAGGAGGAACAAAAAGCGTTAGCTTAACAAGTGGTCCTCCACACAGACAGTGGAACATTGCAATGACAGGCAGAATACAAAAATTAGGGTGTAAACAAAAAAGAAAACTGATGTTTACTTTTATAAAACTTTTTAATTAAAAGGATTTTTCTAGATAAGGTAGATCCAAGAAAAAATGGTATTTTCTTGTGTTTTTCCTGACAGAATGAGTATTTACCAATTTTTCCTGGTATTTACCAGTTATTTCTGCTGGGATGGGAAATATTAGTTTTGGACGGGAAACACCCAACCCTGTTAGTAGGTTTCTGACTGGAAAGGAATTTTAGAAGAGCAACAGTCTAACAGTTTATTCAAAAGATGAAAAATTAACTATTAAACTATAGTTTTATAAAAACTAAATGAACTTTATGTACAAAAAAAATGGAAAAAATATTTAACTATATCCTTTTGTTGGATAAAATAAATGGACGAAGCAAATGTAAACTAATGTAATGGCGTGGCAAATTGGCTTTAATCTATGGTCTGCATATACTCTTTAATCCTGCCATTATGTTCATGGTATTGCACAATTCACAAAACGCTTAGTAAAATGCAAACAAGCCATAGTTTGTGTCAGAAATTTATGTCATAAAGATGTAATGGGGTTGTTTCACGGAGGATCTGGCAATAGGTCTGCGGTTTTGTTTTCATATCTCTAATTACTTTTGTTGATATTCGAAATTGAGTTTTCTAAGAATAAGTTATTTTAGTGGTTATTTTTTTAAATTTCAAGTTCTTGCTGTGCTGTTGGTTGTTTTAATCATTTATCAAGGAAAACTTGCATTAAAAGAAGTTGGAATTTTGAAAAATTAACAACTGAAATATTCTCTTCGAAAACTTACTCCCGAATACCAAAACAACAGTAATTCGAGAGACATGAAAACAAAACCACAGAGCTATTGCCAGATCCTCCGTTAAACAACCCCATTATGTTTAGAATTAATTTTTCCAGTAAACAATTACAATTAAAACAATCTAAATGAATGTCTACATAATGGTTAAAAGTTGTTTAATTCTTGAAAAAATATTAAATTAAAGCTCCTATCGGACGCAAATTTACGTCTTACTCAAGTTCCTTGAAAAAATATTTTGTCCTTATTTAAAACAATGCCACAGTTGTATGTTACTTGCAAAAACAATTCATTTACTTTTTTAAAAAAAATTGGACAATACTTAAGACCAGACTTTAAACTATGACTGATGCAACACAGACATCTTAAAATACTATTATCAGGTGTGATAGTTTGTAAAATAAACCATTACACTCAACTAATGCCCTCATTACTTCCACAAGATTTTGACAATTCCTTCATAAATCTCCTACTCACTGTTTTCTCATTTTGTTTAAAAACTGGATCGCATTATTCCGAAAAGGACTAGAGCCTCTTTTTCGAAAGTGAATTAAATGAAAAGGATTTTTCAAGAAGCACAAGTTGGTTTCCAGACGTCGAAATATGGTGGAGACCTTACCAATGGACAAGTTGCATGAAACGCGAAATTCATAATATATGTGTTTTTCTGGTACATTAGAAGCTGCAGATTCCGAATGTAAGGTTAAATATTCACAAATATGTTTGATTTCAACAAAAAATGCATTTGAAATTTGCCGAAAATGTACGTCACTGAAAACAGCTCTGACGTCAACTGTTATGTGTTTGGCGATGTTTCGATCTATGCTGTAATACACTTTATAAATAGTAAACCTTACAATTTCTGCGAAGCCTCATTAAAAGAAGAAGACAATATTATTTGTAACCAGTTCATATCAAGGAAGTTAAACAGCTTGTTCCAAGTTTGGTTGTTAGTTAAAACACACACTAGAGCGCGTATGAGCTATTGCAGAAATATGACGTTGGATCTGATCGGAATATTCGATTGAAATCGTTCAACGATTGAAGAAAATTACTGGAATGAACATGACATTGTTCTGTAAACTAGCATAATTTTTAGAGTTTTGATAGGATAAAGCACTTTCACATTCAAAAGCGTACAGTGAAAGTGAACAGATAACACGCAAGAAAAAAAAGAGCCAACCGTGACGCAATTGTTTATGCTAAAAAGGTTTAACAGTTTGACGTATCATTACTTTAAAAATGAATATAAAAATAAATACACTTTTAAAAACCAGAAAATACTTGAGTTTTATAGGTGTTTATATGTTATCGAATAAATATGTTTGTGAAAACGCTGTAATTGTCTATTTTAGTTTATTATTGATAACACATTAATAGCTCATTTGGACGAAACGGTACTATAGTGCAAAAATGGTTAAAACGTGAAAATGAGTTTAAAGTTTTCGTTTGCACTTAGATGCTTTAAAAACGGCACTTACCAAAGGTAAAGAATATATTTTACTTACACTCTTAAAACAAACGAGCGCTTTTAACTCAGTCTGAGTTAATATCCACTCCTTTCCGTGCCGAAAATGCACTTCTCCTATAACAGTGGATTTCACTCTTTTTGCGGAGTGGGTAAAAGAAAACAATCTACGTCCTACACTCTTAAGACGAGCGGTTTTAATTCGGTCTGAGTTAATTTCCACTCTTTCCGGTGCCAAAAATGCACTTCCCCTATAGGAGTGGATTTCACTCTTTTTGCGGAGTGGGTAAAAGAAAACAATCTACGTCCTACACTCTTAAGACGAGCGGTTTTAACTCAATCTGAGTTAATTTCCACTTCTTTCCGGTGCCGAAAATGCACTTCCCCTATAGGAGTGGATTTCACTCTTTTTGCGGAGTGGGTAAAAGAAAACAATCTACGTCCTACACTCTTAAGACGAGCGGTTTTAACTCAGTTTGAGTTAATTTCCACTCCATTCCGGTGCCGAAAATGCACTTCCCCTATAGGAGTGGACTTCACTTTTTGTGGGTGTTTTGTAAAAGGAGACATCTAGTTACTCTTAAGACGAGGGTTTTAACTCAGTTGAGTAATTCCCAGATAATTAATAGGAGTGGACTTCACTATTTTGTTTTAAGAGTGTAAAGTTTTTGAAAAGGGGGAGTCGTGTTATCTTTAAAGGAGGGAATAACGTGTTCATTGACTCAAAAATCAAAAATTTTATAAAAATGTCACTTCCACTAAGCTCTTCATTTGTCAATTTGATCGAATATAATTAATAGAAATTCGTGACTTTCTAATTCAGGTGTACGTAATTTTAACGGAATATACACTCTTAAAACAAAAGAGGAAATTCACTCCTAAAGAAGAAGTGCATTTTTGGCACCGGAAAGGAGTGGAAATTAACTCAGACTGAGTTAAAACCGCTCCTTTGTTAAGAGTGTACAAGACACCCTTAAAGCATCACAAATCGTCATCCATTCTTTTTTTATTTATTAACCTTTTTTAATTCTCACTCTCTGTTTTATCAACAATCACTATCTTTGAAATTACATACAATATAAAAAATAATCTGTTATTTTACAGAACAAATAGATGTTTGACGGAAATTATATATTTAAAAAGTTTTTCTCGAAAATTAATTATCTGTGCTGTTTAAAGTAAAACCAATTTTTCGTTTTCATACTTATACTAATGACACCATCAGCATGACTGTTTCTGAACTCTGCATGTCAAAATAGCTAGTTAGAGAGCGTTGGAATAAAGATCTTAAAGTCCGTGGTTCGAGCTCAGATTTGGCAGTTTATTATTCCTCAGTAGAATTGTAGTCAGTGTTTCCGCCTGTGAATGGGGTAGCATTATTTTGTTTTTAGGAGGAGGAGTTGTTTTAGGAGGAGGAGGAGTTTTAGGAGGAGGAGTTTTGTTTAAATAGGAGAGCTGTGGATGATTTAATTCAGTTATTCAAGTTCATAAAACAGGGAAACATGGAGGGCTTTTACCTTAAATAGCCAGACCAGAGGACATGATCAGAAATTGAATAAATCATGCTTTAGAAGGGAGGTAAGAAAACATTATTTTTACAATAGAGTTGTCAATGAGTGGAATGCTTTACCAGATTATGTTGTGTATTCGAAGAGAGTAGAAGATTTTAAGAAGAAACTCGACGAACATAAACTGGTAATGAATTAGATTTATTTTGGACCAACCTTGCTGGGCCTCTGGCCTGTTGTTGGTCGACAATTTTTGTATTTGTATTTGTATTGTAAATATAGATATTCTCTGTAAATTATATGGCATTTATTTTTCGGGTACACTAGCTGACAGTTTTTTCAGTAAAAACAACAGACTTTATTTACAGTGTATGAGGCACTTCAGAAAGTACCTATCTTAATTTCTGCAGCCTTTTTTGCCATAAGTCAATGAAAAAATCCACGTTATAACGGCTTTTGTAAATTTAAAACTGAAGCACGTTAGAATGTACTTTTCTCAAATTCTTTTTGTGGTAAATCAAAAAAATCTGCCTTATAACTAGCTCATTTTTTGTAAATTTAAAAATTCAGGCACGTAAAAAGATAACTATTTCAATTTCTTCACCCCCCATCCCTAGTCATTAAACTACAAAAAAGATTCATCTACGTTACAATTTAGCTCGGCTTTTGAAAAATTAAAATTCACCAAACTCAATTTTTGTCTTTTAGTTCTTTTCTGAACATTCCAGCACTAACTGTCCCTCCTCATCTCAAAATGGATGGTGTAATGGATGATTATATAAAGTATATATATCGTTTTTTTTTTTCAGTCTTGTCAAAAAAGGAAGGCGATCATTGGAGGAGAAAAAAACGGTCCAAAAGCAATCAATCAAGCAGTTAGCTGCTAAAGAGGAAGAAAAATGGCGGAGAAGGACTGGCAATGGGGAACCCAAGTCTTACTTCGCGACTTTTAACAGTGGTATAACTGGAAAATAGATAATCGATATATTTAGTTCGGTATTTTTTGTCGCAAAGAAAACGTTATTGTTGACTTTTTGACCTCTTCAAAATTTAAATTACTTTGCTTTGTGGTCTAATCAATAAAACACGATTGTAAAATTATCACAAAATAGTTATGTTAAAATTTAAATTCCGTTATCGAAATTAGTAAGAAAAATTTCAAGAAAAAATACTATAAGCTTTTTGACCTATTCAAACGTTAAATAATTTGATCTGCGGTTTTCTCAACAATACACGATTTTAAAATTGTCAGAAAATAGTTATGTTAGAATTTAAATTTATGTAACTTTTTTTTATTTTAACTTGTAAAGGTATCAGGTTAATGGACCAACTGAACATATCCTTTTTATCCTTTGGGTGTCTATAAATAAGAAACAAGCTTACTTATTTAGTTAACCTAGGAGTTGTCACTTTTTTATATGAAACAAAATACTTAATTAATATCACTGAATAATCAGCTTCATAATAAATACTTGAGGAAAATAACATTTTGAATTTTAAAACGTAGACTCTTTTTTTTCTGATAAACTCCACTAACGTGGATCCTTAAATCGTGAGTTCGAACCTAACTCGTTCCAAACTGCAACTGATACAGTGCTGCCATCTGTTTTTATTCACCACTATTCACTACTAAGATTTTCACGCCCACTCTATATTATCTCCTGCTATGATGCGCTCAATTGTTTTTCTGTTATTCTCAAAAATGAGAGCATGCATTATCTCAAAGTCAAAAAACGCATATACCCAAATTGGACAGCAATTGATTCGTATATAATAGAGGGCGTCCATAAATTACTTGATGTGATTTTAACGATATTTTGAACGCCTCATGGTTATGTTTCGTGATATTTAGCCCGTAATCTCACGTGACATCACACAAAAATCGTATTTTTATTTGAAAGTGTTGATTTGGACGTTTGATTTCCGGAAAACTTCAAAACACTTACAAATTGAAGTCCAACCACAAACTTGGATAGTCTAAACAGCACATAATTTATGAACGACCCCTTATAAACCATAAAATGGTTTCAAAATCGAAAACATTATTCTTAAATTTTAGAACTATTTTTAACCATATGTAACATGATTTAAATCGCTTGGTGTGCACTTTCAAACTTAAGCTAAACTTCAAAACTAAATCCATAAACAGCAAGTCTTAATCTGTAAAGTCCAAACAGATTCTAAACCATAATCCTTTAGCCAATCACATCATACATTAAGTGAAGGGATGCGACGTATAGTGACATGATTTTCTAAAGTAATACGGTTTAAAAAGTTACTTCATTGTTAAGGAATTAAACAGTCACATCTACAGATATTTTCTTGATTTTTTTTAAGTTACAGCATACCATCCCTTTTCCACCGATCATAAGATAAAAAAAAATAACTTTAAGCTACTGACGAGAAATTTTATGCCAATTTTTTCCTCGTAACTTTCTCCTCCTAACCGTTTGAAATCTACCGAAGAATTGAGAAATGAAAATCAAATACTTATGATAAAGTTAAACCGGTCATGAGAAAACCTCAATAATGTCAAACATAACTCACCTAACAGCCCAAGTCACGTGTTGGGAACAATGATGCGCAGTTTCAATGCCAAACCCTAAAAATAATTAGTACTTAAGCTTCTATTGGCATTTCTCATTAAACATTTATCATCGGTATTTACATAAAAAACAATGTCATTTACTTAATAAAAATAATGACAAGATGACATCTATCATCGTATGTCACAAAATGATACAACTATAAGGTACAGCTAAGTTATAAAAGAACGTTCTGTTCATTGGCTTCAGTTATCATAATTTTGTGTCATTTGGTGATCGAGAAAAATTAACGAGTTTTTGCAACTGACAAATTGTATTGTAGTTAAACTAGAATCTTAGTCAGATTTTTAAGTTTTCTTTATTGAGCATCTTAACGTAAATCGCCAAACGTGACCGGCCTCTATATCTTAGCTGTACTTAGGAGTTGTGTCACTTTTGCAGTATGTATGGAATATGATGGCTTAGCATTTTGCCAAAAGTAGCGATAAATCGCCAAAACTATTCACCCCTCTCGCAATTGCGAAATTTATGTAGGACCTACCCAACCATTTCCGATACCATTAGATGCTCGATCTACATCATCCAAGGTCGTTGTCACAACTTCGTATCCGATAAGAAAGACCATTTATCTGGACTACTCCAGAGCGAACCGACAAAAAGCAGACATCGATCATGGCCAAAGTCAAAACAAACGGAATCAACTCGCGAGAAAGTGATGAACTATTGATGGTAATTGATATTTTTGAACACGGCTTTGAACTTGGAGAACGGCATCTGTTCATGTCATTTTTCATCCTCTTCATCAGGCAAGGTGCAGCATCGGAAATGATACTTTAAAAAATCGGGGGAGAAAAACTTTTTTTTTCTTTCTCCTTGGAAGCTGTTTTTTAATATGGGAGTTTGAATTGGAAAAATCATCTCTAAATGATTAATCCGGTTGTTGTAGTTGTCGTGTCCATGATACACTGTTAAAGAATTTTGTGCTTGGTTTCACCATGATATTGGTTCCTAGTAGCTGCAACGGCTGTGTGGTGAAATGTTTCACCCTTTTTTCGGTGTTTAGTTGAACCCTTTTTCTGTATTTGAAAACAAAAACCTGAGAAATGGTTCAACCGAATACCAAAAATATGGTTTAACGTTTCACCACACAGCCGTTGCAGCTACTAGGAACCATACTTTTGGTGAAACAAAGTGCATAATTTTTAACAGTGTATGTGCAAAAGTTAGTAGGTCAGAAGCTGTCGTAGACAACTTTTGAGACCTTAACTGCTTTTTCAGATAAAATTAAAACTTCTGGGTCTTAAATGCTAATCATGAAGATCCTAGGTTGAATTGCTGGACAGCCAAAGATATGTTGCGCTGACAGTTGGACGCCAGGACAGTTTGGGCAGTGTGTTGAGTAGCTTCTTTGTCCTTCAGTTAAGATTATCATTCCTTTTAAATGCTTTGTTCGCAGTCTGGTTATTATTGAAGCTATTGCATGGTTACAATTTAATGCAGGGATGGAATATTTAAAATTATTTTAATGACTAATCCTATCGCTTCTAAAAGGCACCCAGGCGCCAGTACAAGCAGAATATGGGCAGACTCTGAAACCATGTCGAATGGGGCCCAGATGGCCGAGTGTTTTGGACCGTTACCCTAGCAGTCTGCGCGCTGTAACGGGTTCGATTCCCGCCTTCGCCCTGGGTGTATATTCCTTTCTCTGTAACAGTAAAAAATTATTTCTGTGTATGTCTTACTTGACAAAGGCTTCGTAAGCGGGTCTCTGATCAAGCACATAAGCCGGAATATATATGTACCTACCCCTACCCCTACCATGTCGAATTGGAAAATGTGAATCAACAAAAGTGAAATTTTCGGGCGCTTTCCGTATTGTGACTACCTACTGTTGGCAACCCTGCCGTAATGATAGGGTTAAAAAAAATATTAACGAGATGATTTTTTATATATATGTACAGAAGTATTCTGTTGCGTTGAGGACCTTTAATGATATCAGTTTATCTACACACAGGTGAAACTCTTTTTTTTTAAAGGTTACACAGATTAACCTTATTCAAAAATGGTATAATATCTGCTGCATGAAGCAAATATAATTCCCTTTATAATGCAGATAATTTTTAATTTTAGGTCATTTTCATCTCGGTTTTTTCCCTTTAATGTTCATACATCAACTATATAAACAATAATATATAGATTGTCAAAATATTCCTTTCTTCAAATTAACACTTAAAAAAGATATAAGACAAACAGGAAATACCTAATTCCTGCCGTATCTATGTTTCCATTGATGTATAACAACTTTGTGTACACACTCTAACAAGAGAATTTATCTATAGGAAGTGCTTTTCGCCGAGTTGAAATTAACTCAGACAGTTAAACTCTTTTAGAGTGTGAGCAGATGTTTTTTTCTTTACCCTCCAAAAGAGGAATCACTCCTATAGATTGCATTTCGCACGAGGAGTGGAATTAACTCAGACGAGTAATCGCTCGCTGTTTAGATGTAGATTATATCTATTCCTTTATTACACATTTTATTAAATTTTAAATTATGTGCAGAGTAATGTTTTAAGTATTTTTAATTTTTGTTTCAAATTGTTTTGGACCCTGTAATACGCAAACTTTTTATCAAATAGCATAACTTAAATTCATGAAATATTTCAAGTATTACTTTTTTTCCTAAAAAAAGTGTTCTAAGATTTTGTAATTTTTAAGTTGGGAAAAAATGCAAGAAAAATCTAAGATAAAATAATTATACCGTTAGGATATTAACTCCTATTTTTTATGAGATTTCATATTATATAAAAGCTGACGTTAGAGAAGTATATTTTTGACATGATGATGTGCAACATGTTTAATTTTTTCATCAATAAATTTATAAATAAATTATTTTTTAACTTATAAAATGTAAACGAAGATACTTGGGTGTTTTTGAATAAACTTAAAAGCTGCCCTTTTTTAAGACTTAGTTATAAAGTTTTCTTAAGGGGGCACACGACTCAAAAATTTGACAAAATTTGGTTTTTTTTTAAAATAAATATATATGATACAGTCCATCTTTTCATGCTTCTTTTAGACAAGTTTCGTAAAAATCTTGCAAATATTAAAAAAGTTATTTGAAATTAAAGTCATATGCCGTATGCCAAAACTTTTACATTATGATTTCTTTAAAATCTGTTTTCTCAGAATGTCCATATAAGTTTATTGCGCGCATGATATTCCAAAAACCGTTCAATATTTTTTAATGAAATGTTTTGTCGGTATCCTTATAACATATACCTTCAGATGATTGTGCCCATTACTTTTTACACTGAAGCTTTTTAGGACAATTTAGACAAATTAGGACATTCTGAAATCGATTTATTGGCTCTGCAAATTCAGCCAGCATTTCAACAAGTTGGAAATCAACCTCAATACGTGTTTGAAAAACTTTTGACATGAGAATAAATGTATATAATGTAATATTTGATATCTTATGAGTATTCTAGTTAATAAATAGTTATTTTATGCAACAAGTTGTGAAAGTAACACTTTTTAAACTAGTGGATTTTATTTCACGAGCGAGGTACGAGCGAGTGAAATAATGACACGTGTTGTTAAAAGTTTACTTTTCAACGTTTTCATACACTATTTTTATAATTAGTTGAAAAAAATCAAATCTCATTGGTTACAAAAATAATTCACGTGCTAATTTTTTTACGTAAAGAAGATCGGCATCGATAAATCTCTGGAACTACAAAAGGTAAACTAATTTTTTAGTTTAAAGTAAAACATTTGAACATGGATACTGATTCAATAATAAAAAAAATAATAAAATTCACGCGCATAATATTTATAAATAAAGCAGATCAATAAATTTCTGGATTTTATGAAGATTATGAAATAGAAATTTTACTTGAAATGTTGACATCTTATGAAAAGAGTGAAAAAAGTACTTTTTTTCACTGCTTTTGGGTGAAAAAAAGTAATTTTGTATCACTGTTTCTAAAAAGTATAACTTTTCGCACGCGTCTGATATTAAAATTATAATGTAAAAATCGGATTTTTTTCACGCAATTATAAAAAAATATTAAATTTATTACTTTACACACTTTTAATTAATATTTTAATATATATTAATATATGTTTAATTATATATTTTATATTTTCACTTTTTTATCATTCCGCACATCAACTGATAGTTAATAACTTAAACCATGTTACAGGTAAGTTGCTCTAAATTGTAATTTTAACATAGCTTATATATCATATTTAAGATATGCATTAGTTTAAAAACTCAATGTATTATTAATTCACAGAAATTTCCATTTTTAAGTACCGGGATGCAGTCGTGGTTGCAAAAATGTCATTCCGTCACACAAAAAAGAAGTTAGTCAAAAATGAAATAATAAAATACTTTTTTAAAAAATTTAACTTCTTTTTTTATTATCTTTTATTCCTTAAAAGCAATATATAAACTGAAAAACCAATTTTTTCCTTTGAAAATAGCTTCGTGGTAATTGTTTTACTTCAATTCTACAATTCAAAATGTCATTCCGTCACATATGGAATTACCCAGATATTTAATACGCTAGAATTCGGTTAAAAGATTTCTACACGAATTTTTTTCGTTCTTAACAAATTCTTGTAAAACCTAAAAAGATCAATCACAGCCAGCATTTGTGTACACATGATTTACCCGAAAAATATAACACAACGTCCAAACAGTACTAGGAACTTGAGTACCAATTTTGAAGTCCGTAGCCTTTTAGTTCGAGCTGTAGTATAGTTTCATAAAGATATTGAATAAAAGACGGATCAATGTTCAAAAACGCTTTTTCAGAATCAGCACCCTCTAAAACGTTTCGAAAAACACAATATATACATTTTTGAATTTCGACCCAATCGCAATACTTTCATTACCTTTCATTTCATATTAGGTAATTGAAAGTAGAAATATTTCTTTACACATTTTAATAGTAATCTATAATAATAAAAGAAAGAGTCTGTCTGTGGATCGTGAAAGACCTACTTATACTGCTCGAAAAAATTCGAAATTTTTAATATAGATTCCCTGTAATACCTACGTGTACACCTGAGGCTTAGTTTTTTCATATTTGATTACAATTTTTTAATTAATATAATTATTTTCAAAAATACGTCATCCACCTGAGAGTGAGAGACCGAAACTGGGGCTTGAAAACACATGGGCCGGGCCGAAACAGGGGCTTGACGTCATCCGTAGATAAACATGAAATCCAGTAAGAAGAGCCGCTAAAAAATTGACACAAATTCGATTTCTACTTTCAATTTTCAATTTGAAAGAAACTTTAACGCGAGCAAAAATTAAGTATAAACACGAAATATCAACAGGTTTTAATTTGTAGGATTATTATTTGACTATCATTATTTTATTTCATTTATTGATTGTAGAATGATTACCACATTTGGGTTGTTAAATTTTAAATATTGCCAAAAGTTGCCAATGAACAGACCGACCATTTTATTATAGCTGTGTCAAAAACAAATCACCGTTATTAAAGGTTGATCCGTGCGACGCCGGGTTTAGAAAGCTAGTATTAAGAATAAATATTAAATTAAATTTAACATAAACTTCCCAAACTCTAGAAATTCAGTGAATTTGCTAACAAATCCAAATACTATGTTTGGCATCTAAGCATGTTTAATATATTTCAAACAAAAAATATTATTTATATATTCTACTTTAATTGTAAATTACATCGGCAATACTTATTCCTTCAATCAACGAAAATCCAAACGTTACTTCATTAAATTCTTTTACAACATAATTTTTTTAAAGTCAACATTTACAAAATTTGACTTGATTCACAAGATATAGAATAGTTAAAAATTCGTTAAATTATAATCCGTTTGTTTAAACATTAACCTTTCAATTAAGTTAGGATTCAAGTTTTTTTGGAAACTAAAATGCTTCAAACTTACTGCTTAAACTATTAAAAATATATTTTAACTATTAGTTACAACCTTGGATTAAAGTAAGTGAATATATCAATTTGTTACTAATGATGTACCCCAATGGAAATTTGAAAACGAAGAGAATTTTGGATGTTAGATTTTTATTTTTTGCGCTAACAACGAAACTACTTTTAACTTACGAAAATCACTGGCATTTCAAATTGTAATAAGATTTATATTAAAATCTTTCTTTTTTTAATTCATCTTGTTCTGAATATGTCTTAGAACTGTTACATTTTCTTACTCCTTTTCATTAAACTTTTACTATTTAATAATATTTAGTTGTTTTTGTGTACTTGAATTCCTCTTTATAAAAATGTTTGTAATATCTTCTATATGAATGTTTTAGTTTCAATACTCACAATATTTGAAAGTACAACCAAGATATATGTCCCAGTCCGTTCATTGGCGACTTCACGCAATTGATTAACAATCGGCAATTGTTGTAAATGAACGAGTCTAACTGTATATACTACAAAAAAATGTACTGTAAAAAGTTTCGTAACATTAAACTTGTATATTACAGCGCGTCCCCA
This sequence comes from Oedothorax gibbosus, assembly GCA_019343175.1. Lineage (NCBI taxonomy): Eukaryota > Metazoa > Arthropoda > Arachnida > Araneae > Linyphiidae > Oedothorax > Oedothorax gibbosus. Next base: position 7,894,142 of record CM033278.1, read on the forward strand.
AAGTTTATAGACAGCTGTTTTTTTCAAGTTAAAGAGAAGAATGAGCGAGTGTGAATGACGAAATAATTTATGCAAATATCTAAGAGAGTATTTAAAATAACAAAACGCTCAAACAACTGTGAGAGATCATAAATTTATTTTTAAAAAATAAAAACAAAAAATGCTGTACCAAAAGTTTATGGACAAAAGGTGTTAAGAGCTGTTTTTATTAATGAAAATATAAATTTGCATATTCTATTATTTGTACACGTGACGTAATAGCTTCCTGAGATAAAAACTAGTGGGTTGTTCCTTTTTTGATTCATTGCAAAGATGCCTGCCAACGTGCAATTTACGAAAAATGAAATTTTACAAATTCATCGTTTAAAAGCTCGTGGGATGAGAGTTGTAGATATTGCTAGAAGAATTAAGCGTAGCAAAGCTGGAATTTATCAAATCCTAGCGAAAGGTGACATTTTCGAACCAAATCTCGTCCTGGAAGGCCAAAAAAGACAACAAAGAGGCAAGACAGAGAAATTGTGAGACTTGTTTCGACCGAAAATTTGTCTGTACGATCTACAGCCAAAGAAATTACAGCTTCAGTATCAAAATCTACAGTCCACCGAAGGCTAAAAGCAAGTAAGTTTTTAAAATATCATAAAATGCGACGCACGCCAAAGCTTACAAAACGCCATAAGGATGCTCGAGTTAAGTGGGCAAGAAATTACATGCATTACAAAGACGAATGGCTAAGTGTGGTTTTCAGTAACGAAAAAACGTTTAATTTTGAAGGCCCCGATGGATGGAAGTACTATTGCCACGATCTTCGGAAGGAACCAAGGTCCTTTTTAAGCAGGCAACAAGGATGGGGTTCAGTAATGGTGTGGGGAGCCTTCTCCTTCAACGGAACAACTGATATTGCTTTTTGAAAGGTCGGCAATATTCTGATGATTATCAAGGAACTCTTGAAGCTCACTTACTTCCATTTGGGGAGTTGCTAGGGGAAATAAATGGGAATATCAACAAGACAACTGCTTCATTCATGTGTCTAACTCCACTATGCAGTGGTTTAGACGCCACAATGTTAAAGTTATGGAGTGGCCAGCTTTAAGTCCTGACCTGAACCCTATGGAGAACCTCTGGGGAATACTTTCGAGGGACGTTTATGCAAATGGGCGCCAATTTGCAACAGTTCAAGATCTAACGATGCAAATTGAACAAAGTTGGTTTAATTTGAAGCCCGAAATTCTCCAAACTCTTGTTTTAAGTATGCCTGATCGAGTTTTTCAAGTGATAATGAAGAAAGGTTTAAAAATTTGAACACTAGTGCAAAATTAAATGGAAAAATGAATTTGTCTATAAACTTTTGGGACAACCAAATTTTAATTTTTTTCATTTTTCACTAAATCTGTGATGTTGTTATGTTATTTGTGTACAGTACTAATATTGTATTGATATTTTTGATAATTAAAAATAATAAAAAATTCTTGCGAAACGTTTTCCTATTATAAAATTCAAAAAACACAGCAGTCCATGAACTTTTGGGACGCGCTGTACAAACGTTCTTGGCTTTTTTCAAGATTACGCTCTTTTTTGGGATTTTCTTTTCAGATTTTTTTCAGAAACATAAGTAAAATCCAGAACCATAAACTAAAATAAGAAGCGGCTCAGTGGCTGAGAGGTATTACGCGTGCCTCAAAAGCCCAAGTTTGTGGGTTCGAGCCCCGGCTGAGTCGTCGGATTTTCTGGATGAAAAAATAGTCGGCACACATGTCATATGGTTATGTGGCATGTACAAGATCCCTTGAGTACCCATTTGGCTTGGGTTCTCTGGGCAAAATTAAATCTCGGTATACTTTATCATCCACGGAGAGCTCAGATTCATGGTAATCTGAGCGTCAAAATTGGTAGCAAGAAACGCCTAGATGGTGCCACAAAAAATGGCTCTCAGTTCTGGGGAATATGTCGAGTCTGCAAAGGTTTAGCCGCCAATAAAGTAGCCCCGTTGAAAAAAAATAAGTAAAATCCTTTCAAATACAGTATTTAGGAGAATTTAATATAATGCATCTTTGTCAACAAGCAACCACTTGCTCCAACGCGTGGCACGCAGTTATGAAGTGGTTTAACAAATAGGCATCAGGTATGGTGAATCGAAACCGGCAGATACCACTGTAAGCAGCCCAAAATTGTGGGAAGTCTAAAAATGGTTATATTTTATGAATTTTTGCATCCAAACGGACATTTTTTGACATTTCAAGTATAGTAACTGGTTTTGTGTAAGATTGTTTCAAATTGATTAAGGAAATATACTAATACATTATAAGATCATTACATTTCTGATAAAAATTGGGCAGCTCAGCTACCTAAAATTTCCCAGTAAAGTTCCTGTTTTTTTTTACTGTGTAATTATACTTTTAAGAACGTGAGTTTTGAAACTACACCCTTCATATAAGCACGATTTACTTTTTGAGTGGTATGTAAGTACAGGCTGAGGCAAAGAAAAGTGGCCCCAGTCTAGAGATAGGAATACGTTGAAATTCTTGGAGAGAAAAACTCTTGAAGCCGCCTGAAAGCTTTCAAGTGAAAATAAAAGATTATTCAAGCGTGTAATGGTTTCACTTGGCAAACCTGTTTTTGCATTGGTTGGATTGGATTAGCATCACATTAGAGCTGCTCATGGACTATTGACCAGTTCAGATCGTAATGCGTCAGTGTGCGTTGCGACTGTGTGAGTGTAAGTTGATCAATTCACAGGTGAAGATGAAACTCACAGTACAGCAGAGAGTGTTCATTGTAAAAAAATTATTAAAACGAATTCGTGGAAAAAATGTGAAGAGTTGTTTGTTGAAGAATTTAAATGTGTAAAAGTACTAAAAAAGAATACTAGGCAGCGATCAGTTTCGAAATGGCGTCAGACAGGATCTGCTGTCAACAAGTTCAAAAACATTCCGAAACGGGTCTGAACACCAGATTCTGGGTCTTGCAATCAATTTAGAATTATTTGGTTTTGTATTAACAAAAACAGAAAGGTCCGATTCTCTACGATAAATAACAACCAAAATAATCACTAGTGGGAACTTTTTTGATCAGCTCTACAAACCTTGTTTATATTTCATTTTAACTTGCTTTTCAAACCATAGCGTAGTTGCCGGCAAATAAGTCGCCAAGCGTTTGTTTGGGCGATATAATATTGAAGCGATCAATGGCTTCATGTTAGCAAACCTGTTTTTGTATTGTTTTTTTGACTTGGCAACATTTCTGTCGTATTCTTATCTCCACGTTGGGGCCACTTTTATTTGCTTCATCCTGTATTATTATCTCTAAGATATGGCACAAAATATCGGAGTTAAACTCGTATTAAAACAGTATTTATAAATGTTTACCGAATTTAACGGTGTTTTGATGATTTGGTTTAAAATTATATGAACATTTTTAATAAAAATGTTATTATCCAAGTAATAAATAGTAGGGAAACTTGTGATATTAGTACTTTGTAATTCAAAATAATCCTCTTACACAAAGCATTAATGTGTATGAAATCTTTCTTAATAAATATAATATTATAGTTCCCGTCGCCCTTATTTGTTACACTTTAGGGATGGAAAACCGAAACCGGTTTTTTTTTGCCCTCGGTTTTAACTGAAAAACCGTTTTTTCCATGAGGCCGGTCTAAACCGGAAACCGGCTTTCTGCGGGGAAAACCGTCTAAAAACCGGAAATCGTTTTTTTCCTCAAAAACCGCAAGCGTTTTTTTTTTTAATTATATAATTTTTTTTAACAATATGTTAGTTTTGCACTATGTTTTTTTTTTTTGTCGTGTCCATGAGAGTCGAATTCTATATGTGTCCGTGAATTTTGATAATTTCTTCTACGACTTGCTTGATGTTGTCTCCATACGGATCTAGCATAGTCGGCAGTACTCCAATCTTTCTCAGGCTGGCGCTCATAGCCGGACACTCATAGATGTGAGTAGGCGTAAGCTGTGTATCAGGACAATGTTCACAGCTTCTATAGATCTTCTTGCCATCTATCTTCATACCCCTGTGGTGTCCGGTTCTCAGTCTAGTTATGGTTTTAAGAGTAGATCTGTTCGCAGTTATTTCAGAGAGAAGATACTATGCTACACTATGATGCACTATGTTAACGGCATAGATAGCAAATGGTAGGAATTAAATTTTTAAAAAAAGGAAAAGGAAATAGAGATGGAATAATGCAAAGCTTAATAAAAATACTCAAAACGATTAGAAAAACCGGAATTAAAAAAGGAACATTATAATTTTAAATAATAAGAAAGTAAGAATCAGGAAGAAAACCTAGAACTTAGTTTTTAACAAAACAATTTAAACATTTAAAATTGACTGTGTATTTTTTTTTTAATTCGAAAGTAAAGTTTACAAATTAATTTACTTTTTAAAAAAAATGGAAAACCGTTTCTTTTGCCATTGAAAAACCGGTTTTGGAAAAACCGGTGTTTTCTGAAAAACCACCATCCCTAGCTTGTTCTAATTTGGTTAGCGGCGAGTATAAAAATTTTATTATTTGAAGTATTTGAAAATTAAATGTCAAGTATCTTCATTTGACATTACTTTTGATGAATTAACAACACAAAAATGATTTTAAATTTAAAGAAATTATGCGCTAAACATTTCCTGTTTAGCTAATTTCTGAAATATGAACTATTGAAATCATAAACCCTAATATGACCTGTAAAATAACTGACATTTTTAGAATTAATAGTAATATAATATTCATTAACATGATTTGTAATTTAAAATATGTATAAATTTGAGACCTTTTAAGAATTCAGGTATCCGATTGGGTTTGAGGGCTTTTTTTTTTAAAAAAAAGGTCACTAATGTTGTTGTTATTTTTTGTTTTAGTAGGAGTTTGACTTAAAACCATGGAAAAATACTAAAATTATGGGCTAGATGTTTTTTCAATAAATTAAGGGACTTTTTAGGTAAAATTTCTCAATATTTTCATGCTATTTTTATGTCAGCGTAAAAATTCTAGAAAAAAAACTTTTATGTATATTAAAAAATCCTCTAAGGAAAATAAACGTAAGATACTTTTTTTCTGTTTTGATCTAAAAGCTCTTATGTATCTCAAATGATCACTGAGATACAGCTAAACGAGACTTTAATTCCACATTTCAAAGAAAAAGACGCCGTAAAATAGAGAAGATGTTTACAGAATCACTCATATTTTAAAATATACTTAACATAGACCTTAGCTTTTAGTTCAAAACATAAACACTAATGTATCAAATCATCACAGAAAATTTTAGACAGTTACTACAAAAAACATTTTGGTCTAGATCTGTTATCGTGAACAGATAATTAGGAAATATTCATTTTTCAGGAAACGACTTTGAAGTAAAAATTGCACTTTTGGGCGAGTGACCTTACTTCAAAAGCTTGTAACTTAGATAATACAAGTCGTAGAAGCACAAATAAAGCTGTTTTGGAAAGCTAATAAAACAGGTTATAAAAGTAGATCATAAAAATAACAAATTGAAAATCTCATCCAAAATAACGATTTTACCCACAAACTTTGTAAAATAGTTAAGGTGGTATCCTTAATGTCCAGAGTTTTATTGTCGGCACTTTAAATATTAACTTAACATTTAAATTATTTGACAAATTTCTTAATTAAAGTACATACATTTTTATTAACTTACACTACTTTAATTATTTAGCGATATCATTTATAACTTCTCCCAAGCTAAGCAATAACTGAAATCATACTGATATAAAATAGGAATGCTTTGCATTTTGATAACTTGATAACTACAAGTTGTGCATGATATCTAATAAAATATGTTATTGAGCAGCATTATTAATGAAATTGATTAATGCAAAAAGTCATTCCAAACTCTCCATTTATGAACACCATTCTTGTATACCCGTCAAAGCACGAACGGCAAACACTCTAAAACAAAATTGAGCACTGCACATAAACATTTATACATTTCTAGGCGGCAATATTCTAGTAATGGTCGCAATTTAAAGCAAGCATCATTTGTTTTTATGGGAGACGTAACTGCTTGATGACAAACAGATTTCTTGAATGTATATATGTGCATATTTTCAGTTCTGTGATCGTTGACTTTTATTGCTGAATTAAATGGCTGTAAAAATTCCATCGAAAATCATGAGTTTTCTCCATGTAGAATTGCCATCTCTGTAGTGTAAGTCGCGTATGTAAAAAGTGATTTTCACTTCAACTTTTAGCATTAAATGAAAAATTGCGAAATAGATTATCTACACTTATTGCAACTAAATAATGCAACTTGGTTTATTTAATTCGTCCTTTTTTTTCAAATTTAAGAAGCTTTTTTTAACTTGTGACTTACACTGCAGTTACATAGAATTAGCCACCAGTAAACATTTTTCTCCAGACGAAATTTCCGGTTAGAAAAATTCTGCTTAAAATTTTAAACAAATAATTTACTCAATTAAAGAACGGAATGCTCATTTATTAAATCCTTAGTAAATACTAAATTTATATTGTTTTTTAAGTTCCAAAATTTTTAGCCTATTTTCTTACTTTATTTCTAATTACAAAAACTAAAATATGTATATTATACTAGTCAATATGTATATTATTCAAAATATTAAGTAAAAAATATGTAATAGAATTTAAGATTCTTTAGATTTTTGTTATTGTTTAGGGATAAATTGGCCTTCGGATTGATGACACCTAAAGTCCTGGTATTGATTATGATAACAGATTAAGATCTTTAAACATGTATTCCCTGCAAAATAGGAGAGCTAGGGGTGATTTAATACAGTTATTCAAGTTCATAAAACAGGGAGCCATGGAGGGCTTAGGTTTTACCTTAAATAGCCGGACCAGAAGACATAATCAGAAATTGAATAAATCGTGCTTTAGAAGGGAGGTAAGAAAACATTATTTTTACAATAGAGTTGTCAATGAGTGGAATGCTTTACCAGATTATGTTGTGCATTCGAAGAGAGTAGAAGATTTTAAGAAGAAACTTGACAGTCATTGGAAACTGGTAATGTATTAGATTTATTTTGGACCAACCTTGCTGGGCCTCTGGCCTGTTGTTGGTCGACAATTTTTGTATTTGTATAAAGTCGTTATTTAAGGTAATCGACAAACATAGTCATATAAACTTTCTTATCAAAAGACTCGAAAGATAGTTTACTGTCATTTTTTTAAGTAATTCATCAAGCAACATACTTTTAGGCAATCACTGTCAACTTAAAATGAATTTAAATCATGACATTTTTTTATTAAAGCATGTTTTTAAAAACCTTTTTTTTATAGAGAAATTATAGAATGGTATTTAAAGTGTTCAAATTTAGCAAATTTAGTATCAATGTTACAACTAAAATACAATAAACTGTTTGGCAAGTTGAAAATAAATCTTTCAGAATAGGATGTGGTGCAATGATGCATGTGCATAATAACCTAACGAGTCTTTGAATCTCATTTCTGCTATCTTCCAAAAAAAAAAGTTTCGTCGCTATTTTTGAGGACAGCCTAAGGTTGCTTTTCTTCAAATCTTTCCAGCTCGTAGAAGAGACTATTTTTTTGTGGTCATAGACGAAATGTTAGTGGCAACACTTTGCTAGAGCTTTCAGTAGGAACGCAGAAAAAGAGGGGCGTCAATCACAGATAGAGTAATCCGTTTGAGTGAGGCAGTTGACCAGTTGACCTTATCTAGAATGTCGACTCTTTACGAACTCAAATAATTGACATGTTTAAGAACAAGATGTTTATTTTATTTAATTTTTTTAATTAATTTATTCTGAACTATACTCTAGACATAAATGCTTTATTCGGTCTGCATGTGCCATTCCCCCTGTGCACCATTGGTACAAGGGTAATCGTCCCGGCGGATCTCTATCCCTTCAGTGCAGCAGACAGGAGAAAATTACGATAACACGATTTCGTAGTGGCCACCTAAGAACATTGACATATAACAACAAAGAAAATGAATTCCCAATTTGTACCAATGGTTCCAAAGGCCAAGCCACTCCGGGGCACATCCTTGAGTGCTTCGGACTCGATAAAAAAGATCTTCTTGAGCGACCGTTGTTGGTTATTGATTTCTTGAGAGTGTACAATATCATAGACACCTGGTCTGGCTCTGCTGAGCAACAGGGATCAGCAACAACAACACTCCAGAATTTCTCCACAACTTTCCATAAGGAGGAGGACATCGTACTTGTCGGCCACGTCGCGTCGTCTATCGTAGTCTCAGCTCAAAAAAGCGCCCAAGTTCTCGATCTCCCAGGTGATGATGAAACAATCCTTTCCGTCCCTACACGACATGCCTGAATCGATTTACACAACTACAAACTCAACAGTCAAATGATTAAAAAAAAATTCTGCTTGCACATTTAGACTGCGGTATATTTTTGATGATAAGTGTTGTCAATTAAGAGGGATTGTCAGTCCCATAGAGCTAATGCATTAGTTTTGGAATCACAACTTCCGCAGAAGTATTGCTATACCATGTTAGCCATTTCCCCCTGGTATGGGAACTAACATAACATTGAAATGAAACAAATTCGAAACGAAAATGTTATCGAGTTATTTAATTATACATTTTTGAAGTTTTAAAATGCCAAAACTATGCAGCAGATGTCGACAGAACTTTAAAACTTTATCAATCAATACGTATGTTGTTTTCTTTTCATTTTTGTTTTAAATTGATGTTATGAGGATTGGCATACCTGGTGAAAATGGGATAACGTGGCAAAGCAATTCTTTTGCAAAAGTTGTGATTTCAAAACTAATGCATTAGCTCTATGGGACTGACAGTCCCTCTTAAAGAGAGAGTGGTGCAGTACAGATCTCCCAGTACAGATATTCTTCAATAAAATCTCGTCCAATTTCCGATTTTAAACTAAACTAGCATCCAGAAAAAAAAGTTGCCGAGAGACTGTATAAAATACGGAACTTTATGTACTAAATACGGGGAATTCCAGTTAAAATACGGATTTTTCCAGTTAAATATTCGGGTTTTTTTAAATTGAGAAAATATTTTGTGTCAATCAAAAAATCATTTGATTGTTCATTATTTGTTTACAAAGAAAGCGGCAAGGCATTAGATTTTTTGCATAAATATGTGGTTAGTTTTAATTTACATTTCTAATTTTCTTTAGTTCAGTTTGGAGAAGTTTCATGTTTTTTTGTTATTAATAAATATTTAATTATACTTCGAACTGTAAATAAATTAAGCAGACGATAAACTGTATTAACTTTATTTGCGAAGGAAAATTAATGAAATAGTAGTTTTTAGCTTTTAAATGTTTAATTTGTGGGCTGTGCGCTGGATGCTGTGTTTAACGATTTTTTTCCTAGTTAGTATAAATAATGTGTAAAAGCGGTTGTAGTGACATTTACTGCTAAAAACCTACTTGTTTTTCCGATAAGAATTTTAGTAAGTATTTAATTAACAGGAAAGTAGGCTATTTTACCTTTTTAGAACTTCTTGTTAATATCAGTAAAGTAACATATTTTTTGTTATACGATTATGTTTCTTAAACAATCTTATCTTCGGGGTTAGCGAGCGATAGCGAGCAGGAGGCGTGCCCTCTAGTTAGAAATGATTCAATACTTCTCACGAATGAGTTCACTGAAAAAAGATATCTAAAGTAGAAGAAAGGTTTTAAAATATGTATCAAAATTTTTATAAAAATTAATTAATTTAAAATCTTTGTAAAAAAAAGGGTTTTTTAGTTTTTATGCATATAACTCTGTTTTGGACTATTTTCACCTATTTATCCAAAAAATAATAATAATAATAATAATAATAATAATAATAATAATAATAATAATAATAATAATAATAATAATAATAATAATAATAATGTCAAGCTCAATTTAAACTAAAACATATTTTTGGTACCGAGTCCCTTTAAAACAATAAAAGTTTTAATTTAAAGAAGCCTTCATGTTTAAATATTATTAATTTATACTTAATTCTGCTAGACCATACTAAATATATATTGCCTTTTTAAGCTGTAATTATACAAAAACAAATTGGTTTGTTTCAAAAGTTTTCCTTGAACTTCTAGCTTGCAGCACAACACGACTTCCAATTACCACTCAATAAATCAAGGCATTTAAAGGCAATTATATACCTTATAAGGTAATTGCAATAACTCCGATTTCTTAAAAGTTATGTGGCAGATACCTTATGTTCAAAAAAATTATTATGACATCGTTCGCCAATTACTGAAAACTCTTGTACCAAATTGGAAATCTACAGCACTTTTCGTTTTTCAGACATACATGTAAAATCAAAAAACAAAATCAATCACCAAAAAAAAAAAAATCTAAATCAGCAACACTGTTAAAAATTTTGTGCTTGGTTTCACCATGATATTGGTTCCTAGTAGCTGCAACGGCTGTGTGATGAAATGTTTCACCTTTTTTTCGGTGTTTGGTTGAACCATTTTTATGGATCTGGAAACAAAAACCTGAGAAATGGCTCAACTGAACACCAAAAATATGGTTTAACGTTTCACCACACAGCCGTTGTAGCTACTAGGAACCATATTTTTGGTGAAACAAAGTGCCTAATTTTTAACAGTGTAGCAAATTGGAAATCTACAGCACTGTGTGGTGAAATGTTTCACCTTTTTTTCGGTGTTTGATTGAACCATTTTTATGGATCTGGAAACAAAAACCTGAGAAATGGTTCAACCGAACACCAAAAATATGGTTTAACGTTTCACCACACAGCCGTTGCAGCTACTAGGAACCATATTTTTGGTGAAACAAAGTGCCTAATTTTTAACAGTGTAGCAAATTGGAAATCTACAGCACTTTTCGTTTTTCAGAAATACATGTAAAATCAAAAAACAATCTAAAGCAGCTAACCTTTGCACATGCGAGATTTTATCGAAAACCTTATTCGGATGACCTCCAAGCACAAAGAACGCGAGTACCAAATTTGAAGTCTGTAGCTCTTTTAGATCGATCGGTCGAGTTGTTTTAGACACACTGAATAACAGACAGTGTGACAGACGGACCAATGTTCAAAAACCACTTTTTCAAAATCAACACCCTCCAAAACGTGCAGAAACACAAAATAGACCATATCGCAAATAGTTATTAGTTTATTTCATAATAGGTAATGGAATAATGTTTATAAAAAAACAACATTCTGGTCACGAATGTCATGTTTGAATTCATTGATGGTTCCCACAATAAAGAAAACAAGTAGTTTTGTAACAGAATCTGTCACTCAGCCCGCTTCCACACAACAGTTGTATTTAACAGGAAAAAAAGTCACCAAACACAATATTAATTCTATTATATTAAACATTTACACGCTAAATTTGGCTAGTTTAATTTATTTTATTTCGAAAATTCAATAATTATTATCGTTTACAAAAATAATTTATATTTCAAAGAATAAATATGTTATATTCCTCTCTTTTAAATAGAACCAAAACATTTCATGACACATACAAACAATCTCTTAGTGAAATACATTTGACGTCATTTCAAACTGATTGATATCGCAAAAATAAATTTCTTTTAATTTATTATTTAAAAAATTAAAGCTCCTCGAGGGATTGTAGCGAATGGCAATGGTGATTTAATTCTAATAAAAATGGCTACTAATGCTCTTTAAATGAGTATTCAATTTAGCATTTTTTTAAATAATTAAAGTACTTTGAATTTGAATTTTTTTTTCTGAGATTTTCAATGTCTTCTAATTTCAATGCGCTGAATGCTGTGAAAGTGGGTGACGGACGGACGGACGGACACACAGACGGTCTGAACGATTATAATACCTTCCACTTTTTACGTTAGAAACGTAGTGTGGAAGCTATCATACAAGAGTTTTGAAATGCATTTTCAAGGTATAATTTCTATTGTGTAAGATTAAATGTTTTTCTTTACACTAGTGATTATTACTATATCAATGAAGTATTTTAATTATTTCTCTTACCGATTACTGAAAGTAGATTTAATAGAAATAAAAAAAGTTAGAAATAGTTTCATTTTATTTTCTTCTACTTTTTTGGAAAGATTAAACGAGCGGAAGTAAGAACCCCGCAAAAAGTTTTCGGTGATAGGACTCGTGCGATAAAACAAAGGAACTCAAAGAAAAGAACATTTCTAGAATAAAAAAGAATCGTTTGCTATAAAAGAAAATAAATCGATTATTAGTAAATCGATGTGTGTAGGGATTTAGGTTTTGGAGTTACCAACTTCATTAATTCCTCATGAATTTTTGAGTAATATCTTAACCAGCTGTGCACATTTTTTTTCAATATTTAGAACTTAATAATATTCATTTGATGTCTTTTGGAAGGAAAAAATAACTATGGTAAGAAAAAAATGTCGGCTAATACTTTTCATATGTTAATCATAATAAATGATGAAGGAAATGTCGAAATTTTTTAGTTGTTAAGTGCTTTTAATTGGCCTTTTAGATTTTTTTTTCAGTTTTAAATTATGATTTCTATCAAGGGCTTAGAAACGTCACTTACACTCTTAAAACAAAAGAGTGAAATCCACTCCTATAGGGGAAGTGCATTTTCGGCACCGGAAATGAGTGGAAATTAAGTCAGACTGAGTTAAAACCGCTCGTTTTAAGAGTGTAGGACGTAGATTGTTTTCTTTTATTTCTTTTACCCACTCCGCAAAAAGAGTGAAATCCACTTCTATAGGAGAAGTGCATTTTCGGCACGGAAAGGAGTGGAAATTAAGTCAGACTGAGTTAAAACCGCTCGTTTGTTTTAAGAGTGTACTTCATGAAAATTTTGAATCCTAGCAAATAATATTTTTTGGAATATTAGTTCATAGTATTTTTTTTAGTTCTAGTAAATAATATTTTTTGAATTGTATTCAATAATATTTCCTGCAGATTTATGTTTCCAAATGATTGTTTTCGAATGATTTATTATATAAATTGCAAATCAAAGTCAGTTTTTAACAAAAAAAAAACGGTTTGAACAAATAAATACAATTTAAAAAAAATAGTAAAAGTATACAGCTATCAAACAAAATAATCAAAAAAAATTGTAGTAGCACAAACATCTAAAAATGTATAACAACTAACTTATAATTAAAACTTTTATTTTTTAAAACATAAAATATCACATGAAACATACAAATGTAGTACTTTTCAAAAATATAAAAATAAGCATATCTTATCCGACTCATTACATTGTTTGGCTATCAGCAAATGACGTGACCCGTTTTTAGTATGCATTAGTATAAAAATATAAGATTTTAAAGCTATGTAATATATATGTGACAAGTTTATGATACCTAAAATATTTTTTCCCGATGTTATTAGTACTGACATTTAGAATTGCTACTGTTCCTCGAAAAAAATAAATAAAAATTTTACTAAAGTTATGTATTTAAAATTAGTTCACTACATTGTTATCATCAAATATACCCAAAAAATAAAATGTTTTTTCCTAAAACGAAAAACCTGCGTGCTATTGGAGTAAAATCCATTTTACATTGTGGAAATTGTATTAAAAATGTATCCACTATAATTGTTAATCATTAAAATCTCCCTATAAAAATAAAATACTATTTCTTAACATGAAAAATCTGTCGGGCTATTAGAGCTGAAAACTATTTTACATTATGGAAATAAATTAAAAATTAATCCCCCATATCGCAAATCATTAAATATCCCTAAAAAGGTAAAATACTATTTCTTAACAAAAAGAAATCGGACTATTGCATCCAAATATTATTTTACATTGAGGAAATTGTATTAAAAATTAATACATTATATTACAAATTCCTTATAATGCAAAATACTGTCTCTTAAAATATAAAATCTGCCGGACTATTGGAGCTAAAAAAAACTATCTGACATTGATCACTTAATGACGAGTCTGCCGTTCTTATTGAAGCCAGACTTCTGAGTCCCCGACTGCACGTTGAATGCCCTCAGGCTGGCAGTAACGCGTTGGTTGCCCTTGCGCACGTTGAAGTAGTTCTCGTGGTACCGACCCACGGAGATGTCGCAGTCTTCAGTGGTCACGCTGATGCGACCTGAAGTTGGGGATGCCTTCATCATCTGTAAGGAAGACAGAAGATAATAGGATCATGTTCTCTTAAGAGGGATTGCCAGTTCCATAGTGCTAATGCATCAGTTTTGAAATCATAACTTTGGCAAAACAATTGCTTTGCCGTGTTAATCCATTTTCGTCAGGTATGGGAATCATTATAATATCAATTTGAAACAAAATTGAAAAAAAAACATCCGGTTATTTAATTATTAATTGATAAAGTTTTAAAATAGTGTCGAAATCTGCCGTAAATGTTTGGCTTGGTGTTTAAAACTTTAAAAATACATAATTAAATAACTAGATAACATTTTCGTTTCAAATTTGTTTCATTTCGATGTTTTGTTGATTCCCATACCTGGGGGAAAAGCAAAGAGTTCTATAGTAGGGTAGAGGAACGACTCGTACTGAGCTGCCATCGGCAGCCATGGCTCACTACGGAGCCCGAATAGAGTGGCAAAAGTTCTAGTTAATCTATAATTTTGATACCGAGAAAGGAAGTACACCCAGGGCAAAAGCGGGAATCGAACCCGCACCTGTTACTGTGCGTGGACTGCTAGCGTTATGGCCTGCGATCCAAACCACTCGGCCATCGTTCCCACATGCCACCCTATATTGTATCCGTATTGGTCCATCTTGCTGTTGAAAGATTCAGTCTCTACACTACTATAGAACTCTTTGGGGAAAAGGGCTAACATGGCAAAGCAATACTTCTGCGGAAGTTGTGATTCCAAAACTAATGCATTAGCTCTATGGGACTGACAATCCCTCTGAATGGATGTTGGGGTTAAACAATATCATAGCTCACACTCTTGGCGCGAATTATTTTGGTTAGCTATGATTGCGAAATATTGAGTACACCTAAATATTTCCTGGAATATTGTCATTACTCATCCACCTTGTCCCAATACATTCACTTCCCGTTCTCACTCCAAGGCAAAAAAAAGGTCTATCAAGTGAAGCAATTGGTCGATTCCATAATACACCTAAAAAATGCTTGGCTAATTACTTAGAAGATGCATTTTGTACACAAAAATTAATAAATAACAATTTAAACGTTATAAAGGAAAGCCTTAGAACATTGCAGTATTTTTCGATTTAGTACTACATCACCACAATGACTTTACTTGATCTACAACTGCACAAATTGTAACTTAATGTTACGAATAGTTGAATTATGTTACTAATTCTTGAAGAATAGAATGAAACGTTTCATGCAGAAATCACATAGAGAGTGCGCAGTGCAGTTTGTTTGTGTCATCAATTTGACAACTTTCGAATGGCCTAATTTTTTTTTTCACGCCAAGCGTCTCCAAGTTTTTCTATAATCTCCATACCTGGAGCTATAAAGCCTTAAATAGAAAATCCCTTAATCTATCAAAAGTTTCTTAGATTACTTGGGAAGGTCAGGCTTTGATTTCCGATGAACAAAAAGTAATAATTACATTAACTAATATAAATTGTTAACTTTAGGGTTTGAACTTAGCGACTTTTTATAAAAGACGCCAAGTCGAATTGACAACAAATCCGAGAGTTAACAAGCTGCTGCCAACTTGGCAACAAACGTGATCGTGTAAGTGAAAAAAAACCTTAGTCAGTAGTCACCGGGCAAGCAAGTATCCAGATTTTTTTGCTACATATGGCTGAATTGTACAGCTATGATATGATGGCTGATCTTTTCATTGGCAACTTTTGGTGAGTTAAAAAATTTTATACAGGTTTCCTAAACCTATCAAGTTGTATGAAACGGATTGTTTACTACATTTGAGCATTTCCGTTGCTTGGCGACGCGACGCAAATTGCCAAATTGAGACTGACCATTGCATCATAGCTGCTCCTATGCCGATTTTAAGAGGCTTTCAGATTGGCAGAAAATTTTCCCCGACCCTGACTTTTGTGTTAAATACCAATTGGTTACAGACCTGCCGCCCGAAAAATCTTGACACCGTGACATCTCCCCAGTGATCCTGTTTGATGCGGATCCCGCCCAGCATCCATACTTCGTCCCCGTTCTTGAATCTCTTGTGGACAGCTTCCTCTGCCATCTTGCTGCACTTCTCCAGAGCCCCTTTCGCCGAGTTGCTGTTGAATATGGAGTTGCTGAAGTCGCGGCTCAGGTCTCGAAACTTGTCAGACGTGGTCTTGGTTCCGGAAGCGTCCACCAAGTAGGACAGGCAGTGGTTACTGGAATGTTGAAATGGGCTACTTTAAAGAATGATGATTGTAAGTTTGGAACAGCTATGATAAAATGGCCAGTCATGATTTGGCGATTTGCGTTACATCGCCACTTAACGAAATTACTCAAATGTGGTAAAAATTCCACTCATATTTGATAAACCTTAATAGGTTTAACAACCATACGTTAAATTTTCAAACTCACCAAAAGTCGCCAATGAACAGATCGGCCATCATATCATAGCTGTACTTATTAAAATACAGTTTAAAGTAAAAAAAATAGCGAAGTCGTCGATCTTTTTAAATTCGAATTGCGATAGTGGCTTTTGAGGTATGTTCCGTATAGTAAGAATCGAATAAAAAATTTGGGATTTTACGTTTTCGTTAAAAAAAAAAAAGGAGAAGCTGAAAACGAATTTCTCTTAAACAATATTACCTGGAAGTGAATACAATCCCTCTTTTTGATATCTTGGCCTTCTTGTCTAAAGTTGTCATGTGAATTTCCTCATAATCCTGCAATACTCTACCATTTGGGTGAATGACGCCACAGCGGTCTCCATTCGAATTCATCACTGCAGCGCATTCAGCGGGAAGATTGGTCAAGAACACAGATTTGTCCGCGGACACGTCTACTCTGATCAGGTGTCTCAGCAGAATCGTCGCCGTGCCATAGTTGGTCACGATCGGAAACGGATTGGGCAAATTATGAAGTAGACGTCCATTCGACAAATCTTGAAGTAGACGTCCATTCGACAAATCTTGAAGTAGACTTCCATTCGACAAATCTTGAAGTAGATTTCCATTCAACTGACTAAACTGGAATGGAGGCAGGTTTTCCGGAATGTACGGTGGTGGTATTGTACAGTCTCCGTAGCTAGAAACCGATATTGGCGGCGAGTTGGCTGAACTTCCCAATACCAACGGCATCTGATCGAAATCCGCGAAGCTCTCGTAAGGATAGAACTGGGCACTTTGGTTGCTCAAGATGCTAGTGACGCTCTGGAAAGGAACACTGTGGACCGGAATCAATGGATACTGGTACATAAAGTACGGAGCAACTGGTTCTTGTTCTGGAGCAGCGAATATCTGTGACATCACTGAATCTTGCATCGAAAATTGGCTGGGGAAGATATTCCTGACATCATTTTCTTCCGGAGAAATTACAAAATCGTTTTGCGCCGGCAGAGTATAAGCGAATCTTTGTTTTCTCATTATGCTTGTTGCTTACACAGCAAAAAAAGTAATTTGGTCACTAAAAAAGTAAGAATTGTTATTAGAGAAACCAACCCATAATGTCTTTAAAATAAAGACATTTTCCTTCGAAATAAATATAACTTTCACGTTAGCAAAATGCAAGTAAAAATATTCTAAAAGTATCTTTCAAATTATTGAAACAATGAGTATAACTTTTCATAAGTTACCTTTAAAAAAGATTTTAAATATTCAAACATCAGCGGATAAAAAATTATTCATTCTGAAGTTTAAAAAATTCAATTTGAAATATTTTCACCGTTATGGATCACGTTCAAAATACTTCTATCGCACGTTCAGATTGTAAATAGCGTGATTTTAATTAAATTTGAATTAACTTGTTAAATCGTAATATTTGCAGATAAAAAAACATTTATGTTCAACTATGGTGCTGTAACTGTAACTATAACACGGAAGCAGTAAACTTTCTAAGCTAATTAGGCAAAAAAATCCAAACAATTTTCAATCCATACAATCAAATTACAAACATATAAATAAATACAATTCAAATGAACATTCAATGAAATTATAACATTTAATATTACTTGTTTACAAAAAATATCGGTTATTCATATTTAATTTGAAAAAAGGATCAATTTGAATGCGTACTTCCACTCTTGATTAAAAAAAACAGCCTAAAACTAATACATAATAGCACCAGTAATGAATATTTTTCTTAAGAAGTATATTTTCCCCACACTCCTGAAGCATCATATATAGTTCAAGTTAAAAGAAGCATTTGTTTCTATGCTGAAAGACAGAGGTGTTGGCCTCGTTAATTGACAGCGTGTTTAAGTCATTAGGCCCGTCGTCAATAGCACTTGCTTAATTCTTGTGCGACGACCAACAACTTTTCGAATAAGTTTTATAAAAAAAACATTTTCCCGAAAGCCGATATAGGGTAAAGACCTTTTGTCTGTTTCATCCTACGATATGAGGAGCGACGGGCTGACTTGTTCCGGTCAGCTGGTTATACTGACGCGAAATTATCTGTTGAGCTCTCAAGCTTGATTGGTCCATTTATTAACCCATTGCAATTATGAATGGCTGAGCAAACTTTGTACAATCCAATATGAAGAGTACCGGGGGGAAACAACTTATTTGCATAGGAATCTGTCTGCATCAGGATTCTTTGGCAACAATAGCGAGTCATCGCCTAAACTGGTGGAAGGAAACCGGTTACTCACTTTGTTTTTCTCTCGCGGCAACCCTGATTCAGTGGACCCAGAGATCAGGGGACACGTGTCACACGTCTGTACCGCGAAAGAAGAACCGAGAGAGGAACCAGTTTCCTGTCACCAATTTGCGCCAAGCACATTGGAATACGGAAAGATTCCTATGCAATGAAGTTGTTTTTCCCCTGTACTCTTCATATTTGAACCCAGGAAATGCGGTAAGAAACGTTACCACCGTCACCTGGTCTTGTAGAGTTAGTTTTCATACTCGTATTAACTGATACACAAATGCATTAACTATTGCAAAACAACAGTAAACTATACTTGAAAGTCCGATACAGACATATAAAACTGTCGAGAGACAGAATTATTTCCCGCAACACATATAATAAGGAAAATTGTCTTTTCTATGTCTTTTTTAAACTTAAACCTTCTGAAGGATAAGCAAATTGATTGAAGTGCAAAATTATTTTCACTGAATAATTTTGAAATCTGAATTTTTACTTAAAAACATTATGTTTTTTTAATTAATATTTTTTAGTAGGAGCACGAATTTATTAAAATTGACATCCCTCCATACAAATTTCACAAATTTTTAAAATTTATCGCAAAAATTATAAATATTTAAATTTAAGAAAATTATGGATATTCTTGGAAAATGTGATAGTCACGTGACGGCTTTATACGTCTGTATCCCTCAGACGGTTGACATTTATAGTTTTGAAAAGTCTTTTAAAACCATTTACTCGTCTTGCATGAAAAATTTCCAAGGTTCGGAAATCGTCAAAATAACTGCCGACATATAAACGGCCCGTTGAAGCCAAAAATGTCCGGCGGAATAATACCCCGTGTAGAAGCAGTCAACGTTAAATATGCTTCAAAGTCCTGACGTCGCGTAGGATGTCGTCCTTGAAATATGCATTGCGTGCCTACTCAGGTGTCGGCTCGTCACTTGACTGTGGCTCTAAACCACAACGCCCGTCCCCATTAGCTCTAGTGCTATAATTAAACCGAACCTAAAGTTATAGTACAGCTAAATAAATTGATTAAGTCAGGTGGTATTCTTTCCAACAGCCAAATTCAATTAACCATCTTAATTTATACACCTTAATTTTCCTTAACTAAATTCTCCAATCATCATTCCGCCTTTACCCCTCTGTTAAAACTTAATCTTATTTTTCTCATTAGCAACGAGATTTTAAGCTATTTACCAGAGACTTAAGATATAAATGGACTGAGGGTTTGCAAACTTAAAAGCTGACCATCATCAATGCAAAAGACACGTGATTTTCCCGGAGAAAATTTTTACAATTAGTTTGTTTCATATGTTGTAACTCTTTCCAGTTTTCAATGATGAACTTTCGCAATTCCATTGGTTGTTTTGGTTTTAGTCTCAATTCTTGATCTTTTTTACTTCTATGACTCTATATTCTATTTGAGAGTTAATTATGTGAAACTTGTTCTTATGCTGGCTATTGATTAAACTTAATCGATATTAATTCGATTAAATTTCAACTATGCGAAAGCATTACCAAAACGTCAATGTTATAGGAAAACCTCGGTTTAGATGACATTTGTGTTATGCGGGGAATTTAAACGAAATCAAAGGACAGCAAGTTAACGTGAATCACGAACAGAGAAAAATCTTCAATTCTACTAAAAGAAAACTTCGTACGCAACTTTTTTTTTAGAATACCAAAACAAATGTAGTTCCGTTTGTAGAAAAAAATGAAAACAGTACCGCTGGAGGTGTTTCCACTCAAACAGTGAAACATACCTATTCAAAATAATCACAACGCTTTCACTCTTTTCAAATGTTCTTAAATATGAACATTTAAAAAATTATAATTGAATGAATATGATTGATTCATAATTAATTAATAACTTAAATATGTTTTTTAACAATGCAACAAATGTACCAAAATTATACGTAGCGAAACTAAAAAAATAACCTAAAAATATAAGGGTTTTTTATGTTTTCTCAAATGGACGTGAAAAGTTGCCAAACGTACGAATCTTTCTCGCCAAATTAGTGAATCTTCTGACCACCTCTGCATTCAGTCCTTTTAATATTGGATTATAGGTCCATTAGATTTACGTCGTTGCTATTCCCCGCGTTACCAGCCGAAAATGTTCATTTCAGGTGATTTAATTCCACTCCAAAGTTCATGAGTGAAATCAAAGGTGGGAGAGTAGACTTTGACCAATAGAATTTCGTCGGGGCGTAATAGTTGGCGGATTTAATTAACTTTGGATAAAGTAATTTCCGTCAGCGGGAGTTTGTATTGTGGGGGAAAAGTTGCTATTCTCTCACATGGATCAATGCTGTTTGATAATTAAATAACTTAAATGTTCTCTGAGGAATTGGTGTGTCAAAACAACAATAGCCATTATCTTAGAAGCCATTACCTTGGAAGAGATGAAGTTTGAATTCAATAAGTTCTAAATTGAGAAGATACTTGATAAAACAACGTTAGTTTTATGCTCAATTAAATTTATTATGCAAAAAGTTGTCATGTTTTGGTGGGGAAAAGACTTAAATTTGTTTCGCTGAAAAACTTCATTAGGTTTCAAAAATCTTTCTTAATATCTGCCCTCTTAAGCATTGGTGTGGCAGAAAAACAACGACAAAACGTTAATTTGGTGTATAAACTATCCCTTCATTGAAAGCAATACAATTTGAACCTAAAAAGTAGGGGGAAGTGCTGAGGTTTGGGACATATTTAGATTTTTAATTTTAATTTTTTTATGAACCAATTATTTAAATGTTTTGGGGTATTCTCCTTGAACAATATCTTGGCTAAACTAAGAATTTTTTTAGAGATTTTTTTCTCGACTATTTAACCCTACAGGTACAGCTGGGGGAAAAAAAAACGATCCACCCTTCGTTTTTCGGCTGCTATTGATCAGGGAATTTTGTGAAAGGTGTCATTTTTCAGGAAATAGCGTAAGGAATTCAGAACTGGCAACCAAAATTGTATAAGGGGTCGTCTACATATTAAAATGAGTACCAACTTTGAAAATTCCAATGGCAACACCCAATTTTTTTATATAAAAATGTTTATCATCTTCAAAATACCCCAGATCCAAAACAAAATGTATTAATTTGCATTATTTGTTGAGATATAAGCATTCGAAGTTGAAGGCCCATAATGTTAAAAAAGTTTCACAAACTTTTATTTATAGCTCCACAAATAAAATGAATTAAACCAACATTTTTTTTCATTATATACTTCTTAATCTTCCAAAAACAAATCACACAAGTTTTTTCATCAATTTTTAATTATTATTATTTTTTTATTTAAATTTAAATAAGAAAAAATAAATTATGAATAGCAACCCCAAATTTTTGTTACATAAATCGATAAAGTAGATCAAGTAGAACCCAAATCCCGAATTTTTTAATTCAACAACAATTATTTGCCGAGTTATTGTAAAAATACTGAAAAAAACGAATTTTAGGGACCGTGTAAAAAATTACTTAGCAAATTGGACACTAATTTGCATTATCGTTTGGTGGTTGAAAAGCGTTTTTGGTAAATGTTTATTCAAATTATTGATGTCTGTCAAATGTCTAAAAATCTTTTCTTGTTTCAAGTGCATACAATGTATTTTGTTTGTATAATTAACATTAAATTATATCGATTACTATGTTTTTGAAAGTATGTTATTTCCAATATTATTTATAATTATTTTATTATAAAATTTCCAATAATATGTTATTTCCTACATTTTTTTTTAATTATTAGAGATTACTTATTTATTTAGTTATTTAGTCCAGTCAGTTAATTAGTCTGTTAGTCAGTCCGTTAGTTAGTCAGTCAGTTAGTCAGTCAGTCGGTCGGTTAGTTAGTTAGTCAGTCGGTTAGTTAGTCGGTCGGTTAGTTAGTCGGTCAGTTAATAAGTCAGTCCGTTAGTTAGTCAGTCCGTAAGTTAGTCAGTCCGTAAGTTAGTCAGTCAGTAAGTTAGTCAGTCAGTAAGTTAGTCAGTCAGTAAGTTAGTCAGTCAGTAAGTTAGTCAGTCAGTCAGTAAGTTAGTCAGTCAGTCAGTTAGTCAGTCAGTTAGTCAGTCAGTTAGTCCGTTAGTTAGCCAGTCAGTCAATTAGTTAGTCAGTGAGTCAGTCAGTTCACTGACTAACTAATTGACAGTCAGTTAGACTAAGTTAGTCAGTCTGGACTAACTAAAGGAGTGACTAACTAACGGAGTGATTAATTGACTGACTGACTAACTAACTGACTGACTGACTTACTAACTAACGGACTGACTAACTAACTGACTGATTAACTGACTGACTGACTGACTAACTAACTGACTGATTAACTTACTGACTGACTAACTTACTGACTGACTGACTAACTAACTGACTGGCTAACTAACTAACTAACTGACCAACTAACTGATTAAATAACTGACTAAATAACTAAATAAATAAATAATTTCTAATATTTAAAAAAAATCAAGAAATGGACAAAAATCTATTTTCGGGATTTAGACCCATTCGGGATTTTGACTCATTCGGGATTTCGGCTTGTCGGAATTTTGGTTTGTCGGGATTTCGGCTGTCGGGATATGTCCCAGACCCAGTGTGCCGAATTTTAAACCAACCTTTTGTAGCAATATGAATGAAACAAAAATTTGCATAAAATGTAAAACCTAAATGTAATAATTATGTTTGTCGGTCTGATTGTAACTAATCGCATTTGAAAATATGTTCGTTATAAATAATCGTATATGTGACTTAATTTAAAATTAAAACTTTTTCTCGTCTACCCTTTATTTTATTTCTGAATTTTAAAATCCAAAATTTAAAAAAAAGGTAAAAACATAAAAAAAAATCACAATATTAGTGAAGAAGGTTTAATTCTAGCATCTTTTGGCGAGATTATGGTAACCCTTTTGCTAGCTTGTCGTTTCGAAAAAACACCCTAAATATTACCTTTTTCAATTTGGAGATTTCCCCCCAAACGAATTGAAAATTAATGCTTTAATATCTCAGCAAATAATGCAAAATGAATAATTCTTTTTTATACCTGGGGTATTTTGAAGTTGATGAACATTTTTATGTAAAAAAAATTGGGTGTTGCTATTGGAATTGTCAAAGTTGCTGTTCATTTTAATATGTAGACGACCCCTTATACAATTTTAGTTGCCAGTTCTTAATTCCTCACGCTATTTCCTGAAAAATGACACCTTGCACAAAATTCCTTGACCAATAGCAGCCGAAATATGAAGGGTGGATCGTTTTTTTTTTTTCCCCAGCTGTACGTATCTTCAGGTACGTCCACTGTCCTCAGGTATACGACTTCAGTGATGTACCTAGGGACAAGATGCAATGTACCACTGGACAAAACACGATGTACCTGAGGATAGTGTTCAAAATTGGTTAGAACTCAATTTTGTCGCACAAGTAAGCTTTAAAAAATAAGAAGTCAATTACATTTTTTGACTTTTATCGAGTGACTTCTTTACATTCTTCTAAAAAATATCGAACTTTTCATTTTTCTTAATTCGAAAAGTTTTTCCGAATACATTTTATGCAATTGCCGAATACACTTTCCAAATGTTTCTTTTTTTAATTTATAAAAAAGCTAATAAATACCAGTAATTATAAAGAATAGGAAATAGAGTATGTTTGTTGTAATTTTAAATAACTTTATTTATCAATAACCTAATTTGAAAACTAGCAAAGTAAGATATAAGCGAAAAAAAACAAATGTTTAAATCTACCATTTGATTATAACCATCAAAAGACGTAGGAAAAGATAACTACTGTCCACGTCTTGTGGCTCGGTCAACAACATTTGGTGCTGGAAGCTAAATATATATATCATCTCTATCAACTTCAAATTTTTCAGCATTTTTTTCAGTTTTAGCAAATTTATTCGAATTTTCAATATTTTTGAGGCATTCTACAATAAATTCACTAACATGTACTTCACTAATATTGACCACGTTATATTTGACAGTTGTTTTCCCCAGAAACCTTACTAAAACAAAGTCCTTTATTTGAATTTCATCATTATTTGATGATTTATCCTGCAAATTTAATTCCAAATCATTTTCAAACATTTCTGTTTCAATTAAGTTCCGCATTCAACATCTTTCAAATTTATTTTTGCGTTCTCTTTACTTGAGGCAGACTTTTTGCTTTTGATCGTGTTCTGTTTTTCTTCTTCTGCATCATCTTTTAAAATGAGAGATTTCCCTTTAGGTCTGCTTGTCTTGGTTTTTTTTCTTAGAATGTATTTTTGGAACTGGTCGAATTTCTGAGAGAGACACAGAAGAGTAGGGCTTTGGCCTCTGATCGGAACTTGAGGACATTTGAAAAATCGAAGAAACAGTAGATGCTGGTTTAGAGGACTAGTAAGTTCACTTCGATCAGAACCAACGGCAGGTGTGAGGTTGGAAGATACAAATTCTTTAAAAATATTTGGGCTCAGAGGGATACTCGTAACTATAACCCCTTTACAATATTTGCTGGTGTAAATGCCTTGACATACGCTTTACCAGCCAGTTGCGCTTTATCATGACGGATTTTCCATTTTGCCTGAAGTCGCCATTCACTCACCACAGCAGCTTAAGAATATTCGCTCTTGAAAGGGCTGAACACAGTTTTGTCCAATGGCTGCATTTTGTGGGAAGCATGCGGCGGAATTGAAATCATAATTATGCCAGAAATTTTGTCACAAGTAATTGTAGAAATGGAAATATGACTTCCAAGATTATCCACAATCATTACAACAGGCTCATCGGGTGATGGCTTTACTTAATGAATAAAAAACGTTGTAGATAATCAACAAATATTTCTTCATTTGCCCATCCTGATGGGGTAGCATATCCATCAGAGACGTCCTTAGGTACAATACACAACAAAATGCAGTGCAGCAGAAAAATCGGTTGGACTCTCCTGGGTACAACCTAAATGCTATCCCAAGCACATCAGCTAATTTTTCTAAAACGCGTTTCGACAAGGAGATGCACTGTTAAAAATTAGGTACTTTGTTTCAACAAAAATATGGTTCCTAGTAGCTGCAACGGCTGTGTGGTGAAACGTTAAACCATATTTTTGGTATTTGGTTGAACCATTTTTCAGGTTTTTGTTTCCAAATCCAGGAAAATGGTTTAACCAAACACCGAAAAAAAAGGTGAAACATTTCGCCACAAAGCCGTTGCAGCTACTAGTAACCAATATCATGGTGAAACCAAGCACAAAATTTTTAACAGTGTGAGTTAAGTTTTGAAAAATGCAAACAGGATTAAAAATAACTTCAAACATGGCTTATTAAATAGTACTAACAAGAGCTGTCAAAAAATATAAAGCCGACACGTAATACAAAATATAAAATGATTGTAAAAGTTACTCAAGATGTGTGAAATCAATAAATTATGTTTATTATGCCCTCGTTAGCTTTCGGTGACCCTTCTTCAACAAGGGTAGGGTAGGGTACGTACATATATATTCCGGCTTGTGTGCATGATCAGAGACCCGCTTATAAGCCTTCGTCAAGTAAGACAGACACAGAAAGAATTTTTACTGTCACAGAGAAAGGAAAATACACCCAGGGCGAAGGCGGGAATCGAACCCGTTACAGCACGCAGACTGCTAGCATAATGGTCCAAACCACTCGCCCCCCCCCCCCCCCTTAACAAGAGAAGATAAAGTTTTGTTAGTAGTGTTGCCACTAAATATACAGGATTTTTTCGTTTTCCCTAAAATGAGTTATTCCCCATGTCCCCAGGTACAACTGTCCCAAAGCTGAGCACGTACTTCCCTCTACTGAAATTAGAAGATTCTTCATAAACAACTTTAAATACTGGAAGCACTATGTTTATTATGTAAACAATAGTCCTATTTCAGTGGAAAACGCACTTAGATTTGTTTTCGCCAAAATACTTTATTAGGACACAAAACTATTTCTCAATACCGTTGATTTGGTGTCAGAAAACCTTTGAATAAATGTTAGTTTTGAAAAAACAAATAAATACACGTCTTGCAATAAATGCAAGTCTTAAAAAGTCCTATGACCCTACTTTATCGATACATATATCACGTACATTTTTCATCTTCCTAAAAAATTTCTTAGTGATACTTCGGTTGTATACTGAACATATTTTAGACTTTAAAAAGATATTCTTTAAAAATATGAACTTCTTTCACTTGGGTTGCTTTTTTCAGAACTTTGCGATATGCTGAACTGACGTTTTTTTGTAAAATCTGGCGATAGATGCACAACGCTGAATTGTTGTTTCTCAGCAGTATTTATACCATAATCCAGGGGATACAAGAAATGTCTTTCCTCGAAAAATTTATAAGATAGTTTCGAGTTCTATATTTGAAACATTTGTTTCATGTTCAGGTTTAGTTTTATGCTTAAACTCTTAAAAGATAATGGTCAAAATGTTACTAACTCATACATTTTCTATGAGGCTGACGTGGCCTAATGACTAAAGGTGTCATGCCACAGATCCTTCAGTTTGATTTATCCTCTTCTTAATGATCGTATGGACGGATTGCGGTGATTTTTTTTTCTGTACATTTTCATTTCGCATGCACAAATCTCGCCAAACCGATACTTTGGCGACAAACAGGATTTTCTGGTGATAAAACTGACTATACACAGTTAAACGATTACAATATACACAGTTAAAGGTTACCATTGGAAATACTTCTGTTGGCGGGGATCGCTTTTTTAGTGACTTTACCACTTGCGAGTGCAAAATGGAAAAGTACCTTTTTTCACATCTATAAATGATGCCATGTATGTTTAAATGGTGTACTTTGAATTTGTCGTTGTCCAAAGACATGAAACTATTTACGATTCTGCTATAAACTACGATGCTTCTCAACAGTTGGAAACAGTGAACGGTAAAAAAAAATATTTGGTACTACCAAACAATATCATTCAGTCGAAAATGTACGATGTACGAAATGTTGATAAACTGGTGTAGCTGGACCTATACATGTCTAGATTTATTAATGCTGTTCCGAAACAAACTTTGACCCATTGCTACATGCAATTTACGTATCACACTTTTATGTTTTATTATATGAAAATGGATGACTAACACCAAACGGGAGCAACTTTTGTATTACATTTAACTTTATACGGAAGCTATTGTGGTAAATGTTTTCGTGATATAAAGATAAAAACCACATAATTCCTATATTCTTTGAAGAGTCAGTCACAAAAAAACATAAGCGTATTTTTTTCATGTCCAGATCTACAACACAATGCCAAATCTCAATCCCCTTCCCCCCCTATAACCTAATAAGTCGACGTCAAAAGACGTCAACTCGAATTTGCGGAAGTTTTTCCGACACAATAACACCGCCAACACTTTTGGCGGGGGAAAAAGTTCTTTGCTGTGACCCTATCTCAAGAAGTATGGACGCACGGGCGCGGAAAACTTCCATCGCCAATAAATCCTATTTTTGGTGAAGAACAAAGATGTTGAAGAACTAAACTTGCTATATATTTTTACCGGTTCTGCTGTTGTTGATGTTGCTAATCCTCAGCTCGTCTGGCAGTAGTCAGAGAAGCTCCAAAAGGTTGTTGACAGTTAAAAAGTCAATCACAGTCAAAGGGTCAGATGTTCTTATCGAGTCCAAGACACTTCAAATACAAATACAAAAATTGTCGACCAACAACAGGCCAGAGGCCCAGCAAGGTTGGTCCAAAATAAATCTAATACGTTACCAGTTTCCAATGACCGTCAAGTTTCTTCTTAAAATCTTCTACTCTCTTCGAATGCACAACATAATCTGGTAAAGCATTCCACTCATTGACAACTCCATTGTAAAAATAAAGTTTTCTTACCTCCCTTCTAAAGCTCGATTTATTCAATTTCTGATCATGTCCTCTGGTCCGGCTATTTAAGGTAAAACCTAAGCCCTCCATGTCTCCCTGTTTTATGAACTTGAATAACTGTATTAAATGACCCCTAGCTCTCCTGTTTTCCAGGGAATACATGTTTAACGATCTTAATCTTTTATCATAATCAATACCATAAAGACCCTTAATCATTTTTGTAG
Source organism: Oedothorax gibbosus (assembly GCA_019343175.1). NCBI lineage: Eukaryota > Metazoa > Arthropoda > Arachnida > Araneae > Linyphiidae > Oedothorax > Oedothorax gibbosus. The sequence goes on from CM033278.1 coordinate 7,922,791, forward strand.
CCCTATGCTGAACTTTTTCAAGCAACTCTATATCTTTTCTGAGGAAGGGAGACCAAAACTGAACAAATAATTCAGGATGTGATCAGGGGGCACCTGAGCAGCAATGCGCTTTTTACAGATTTGAAAGGCCTTGGATTCATCCACAAAGGAAATGCACTTTGTATGCCCGCTTGCAAGTCTGGAATAAGCGGTCTGTGAGCTTCTGCCACATTTTATGTTTAGAAGAGTGCCAAGACCTTTTCTGGAATACCATTGATGTTTGAGTGGAATTCGCCATGAACATTGAGCTATTGTTTTTCATTTTATTAATTCCATTGCTTGTTGATCCAGTGGTCTGCCAAACCCTATCAGAGGAGTAAGACTTGGAGAAATGGCCTCAAGTTTTTGTATTCGAATCCAACGTCTAACATGGAAGTTCGTGACCATTCTGAATAGATTTAATGGGGTAGGTTCTGATCAAATTATTCCTCGTGAGGCAAAAAACAGCTGTTGTGCTCTTAACTAAGCAAACCTAACCCATTAGAAATACTGAAAATTGTTCCCTTATTGATCTTGAGAAATTTGTTTTTTTAAAAACAGATCCATCCCAATATAATTTCTAACCTTACTAACCAGCTTAGGCATGCTTATGCCTGAGCTGAGCTGAGTTCAAACAAACTTAAACCTTTCAGGTTTTCGGCGATATCAACCAGATTTAGTACAAAAACATAAATTATTATTGCGAAGAAGAAGTAAATACATAACACCCGATCGAATGGATTGTCATTTACAAGCACTTAGCCGAAAATATAACAAACTTTCAGCTGCTTCAACTGCACTTGACATAATTTAGCAATGTGTCTCCCATAAGAATTAAAAGTATCTGAATTTCCAATCTGTAATAAATAACTATTTCATTTCCTTTTTAAGGACTAAAACATAGAACAAGCGCTCTATCAGAAATGCTTTCTGCTTCCCAGTACACGAACACCCCAACATACTGGCAAGGTTTTGTGCTCGTGGCCCAAGACATGATTCTTTATTTTGTGTTCCCTTTTTAGGCTTCTTTTTGTCGCAATCTTTGTTCCTTTCGCTCGGACAGTTTCGGTGGACAAATCGAGTTGCCACACATTATTCCGTGTGAGGACGCCATTTTTGTCGGTGTTCTTATCTCGTTTGCCCGTTGTTTTATTTGTTCGATGGTTTCTGGCGTTTTGGCGAAGTTGCCTTTTATCAGGTTGTTGTAGAATGCGGGTGTATAAAAAGTTCATGTTCCATTCCAAATGCTTAACATTTACGGTCTATTAATGGCTGTGCTAAAGCTTATTACGGAGGCCAAAAATAAGCAACCTCTATTGTTAATACCGCCCTAAGAGATGTGCAAAAGCACTGTCTTCTCAGCTTACAAGTCCAGAGAAGCTCTTCCAAACATGTGCGTGAACGGAAAGTTTGACGTCATGAGTTAGTTCCAAAGATGAAAAAACCTGATCTCAATACCGGTTCGGAACCACTCCGTACGCGGCTGACTATATATAGGCTTTCGAATGTTCTGAACACGTTTCTTTACCTTCGGCACTCGAAACAGTGTCCTCATACTTTTCGTCCACGCCCGTATTAAAAGTTGAGTATAGGCAGTGACAAAAGGTCAAAAAGTTGATTATCATCAACGATGACTTGACCAACAAGTCTAAACTTATACCAAATGCCTTTTTGATGATCATATATATTTATTTTAACTATTGTTAATATCCTTGCTTTTAAACTATTTGTTAATATCCTTGAATACTTTATTTTCTAATAAAACAATTGCGCTAGCAAAAGATGCTTTAATTTTTTTAAAAAATCCTATTTGTGTAGGAACAGTCTAACGCAAATTTTCAATTACCGTGGAATTTCTAAGAAATAACTACAATTTTAATGGTGACGATAACATGAAAATTTAATTCTCGCCATAGATATCATAGTTAAAGTATTAGATTGGCAGATCACGTGACCTCCAAAGCTAACGACGGGACGTGCTTGGAGGCCAAATAAGGGGGCAAAATAGCCAGTGTTGCTGCCACTTTAAGGAGAAAAATGCTACGGCATCATCGGAAAAATACCATTTATATTCTAAAATTACCAAAAAAATACTAGAAAAGCATTTCAAGTCACTAAAAAGATTAAAAAAGGAAGCTAGTATTTTTACTATATTTTTTTGTAATTTTAGAATAATTCTAAAATAAATTCTAAAATTACAAAAAAAAATCGTAAAAATACTAGCTGCATTTTGGAATCTTTTTAGTGACTTGAAATGCTTTTCTAGTATTTTTTTGGTAATTTTAGAATTAAATGGTATTTTTTTGATGATGCCGTAGCATTTTTCTCCTTAAAGTGGCAGCAACACTGGCCATTTTGCCCCCTTATTTGGCCTCCATGCGCGTCCCGTCGTTAGCTTTGGAGGTCACGTGATCTGTCAATCTAATACTTTAATTATGACATCTATGATTCTCGCGTTAATCTATCGATTATTGTACTATTCCAATTTATATCAATTTTATATAGGTTTTACCATGTTAAAACAAGCACAAATATTAAATCTGCATCTGCTAAACATTCTTGGTTATCTTATATTACGAACCTTTCACAATCCACATAGTTCTTTCAATTATTATATATTTCATGTCCTTATATAGAAAATACTTTCTTATTAAAATGAGAGTACTGCATTTCAAAACTTTTATCGTAATAAGTTGTGTTGTGATTTAAAAAGACCCCTTGAAAAGATTAATTTTTCATCATTAAGGAGTTTTCTTAGAAATAACAACTATATCAAATATCCATCTACTCCGAAAGTAATGCTTTTTTATTTCAACAATCAACCCGCATTGAAAGGAAATTTTGGAACATATTATTAAGCTGAAATATTTTTATTAAAATATTTTTAGGGGCCTTATTAAACTATTATAGTGATTTTAAAAGTTTGAATTTGTATTTTTTTTTATTTGAAGCTATTAAAAGTTTATTTCAGTAGACATAGAATAAACATTTATGTTATAAAAAATATTTAATGCATACAATTTTCCATTGTAACGTATAAAGGTGAAGCTTTTTCTATTAAATTAGCAGGGTAAAATCAATATTATTTTGTAATATTTTTTGTCTTAACAGTAGTGATATTCTTTTGTTTTCCAACATAAAAAAATGATTTTTTTTAAATAATTTTAACTTTATTTTTATTTTTAGAGTGTTTTTATTTCATACATTCGTAAATTTAATTATCAGCATTGTTCAATAAAAGGAAGTTATGTTGGTTAATACACGCTTTGCTTTAACATATTAATGATGACTTTGTGAAAGAAGTAAATACTAGACAACTGATAAACCAGTCCAGTACAATTTATGTAGAACAAATTGCTTTGCTTTAACCTAGTAATGACGACTTTGGGAAAGAAATAAATCCAAGACAACTGAAGACCATTGTTCAGTACAATTTATGTAGAACAAATTAAGTTACCACTTTGTGACCATCATCACCTTCCTTTAAAATCTTTAACCTTAAGGGGTTTTTTAATTCGTTTTTCGTAAAACTTAAGTTATCCCACATAAATTGTTCTGGACAACGGTCATCATTGGCCTTATATTATATTGTATTGTATTGTATTGTATTGTATTGTATTGTACTGGAACTGCTGTACTGTATTATATTATATTATATTATATTATATTATATTATATTATATTATTTATATTATATTATATTATATTATATTATATTATATTATATTATATTATATTATATTATATTATATTATATTATATTATATTATATTATATATATATAGTATAGTATAGTATAGTATAGTATAGTATAGTATAGTATAGTATAGTATAGTATAGTATAGTATAGTATAGTATAGTATAGTATAGTATAGTATAGTATAGTATAGTATAGTATAGTATAGTATAGTATAGTATAGTATAGTATAGTATAGTATAGTATAGTATAGTATAGTATAGTATAGTATAGTATAGTATAGTATAGTATAGTATAGTATAGTATAGTATAGTATATTATATTATATTATATTATATTATATTATATTATATTATATTATATTATATTATATTATATTATATTATATTATATTATATTATATTATACTAGGGGGCACGCCCCCTTCTCGCTATCGCTCGCCAACCCCCGGGAACTGCTTGCACAGTTCCCTTTGGATCGCTTCGCGATCCAGGCTCGCTTCGCTCGCTCACCATTCATTGAAATATTTTAGTCTAGCCTTAAGGGTTAACCTAAAGGGGCATGTCCGGCATTTTTGTGGCCAAATGTGGTAACCCCGCCAAATTTGTATTATGGCACCCATTGGCTCCGAAAATCGCCAAAGATCGAATTTTAAGCGAATAATTATCAAATAGTTAAGTTTTTTCCTATGTATTCTGTTTGAATTAGAGAATTTATTTTACTACTTTCTTTATAACTTAATCCTACCCTTTCTTTCATCGATAAGAATTCTTAAATCGTATTAATATAATTCAAATATTATTAATCATTAATTATAAAAAGAACTCATTTCTTAAATTATTTTTGTGCACATTGTTTTGAACTTGCAGCAAACTGTTGAGTTCGGATTTTCTTATTTTAAAATATCGCCGGGATCTGGCGACATTTTTCGACTGGCGCCAAAGCCGGACATGGTCCTTTAGGTTAACCGCCTTTAGTATCCTTCTAAAATAACATAATTACAAATTAATGCTTATAAATTAATGGTTATCATTGCGAAAATATGTCTCTGCTTGAATAAGATCCATTTGTAAATAAATTGGAAACCGTGGTAGCCGTCAACGCTTAAAAACTCTGTTTAAAAACAATTTTAATTTCCCCTTTTTTATTAACAATAGTGTTTGGTAGTTCAGTCGATAGAAATTATAATTGAAATTTTCAGACTTTAAATGTCCCTAATATTATGCATGTTTAAATTTAAACTTTTTTGTTGTTTTCAGTCGGCCATTTTGAAATTAGTAGTATTTTTATTCATTTCGATTGTTGCCATTCCAGAGATAGAAATATAAGGAAATTTGGGTGCCGCATAAGAGTATTATATATATAGATTATATTATATTATATTTATTTGCATAAACTTAAGTAGAAAGGTCATTTTTGCATAATAAACTTAAGCAGAGCGATCAGTTTTGCATAATAAGTTGCCTTACCAATCTGCCGTTAATTCGGTTTATTCTGGTATATTCGAGCAGTGGAAAATAAACCAGCAAGCAGAGTAAGAAAAATTATTAGATTTATTTATTTCCAATAAAAACAGCTCGTTTTCGAAGTCCACAAATACTGTCATCACAATTCAAAACACTAACGAAGTTAAACATTACTGCAGATTGAAAAGAAAATTAAATATTATATAATAACTTCATATCATTAAAAAACAAGAAGTTCATAAAGAACTAAAATAGCCTACTTTCCTGTTACTTAAAAACTTACTGAAGTTCTAATCGGGAAAATAAACTAGGTTCCTAAAGTAAATATCATCAACAGCCGTTTCTACACTAGATTTATACACATTAGAAAAAAAAATCGAAACACAGCACCCAGCTATAATTTAAACTTCTAAAAGCCAAAATCAACTATTTTCCTTAGTATTCTTTCGTAAATTAATTAAATATTATTTATCATCTGCTCGTGATTTATTTGTAGTTCGAAGAATAATTAAATATTTATTGATAACAAAAGTAATGAAACTACTCCGAACTGCATTAAAAAATAAGAAATGTAAATTAAAACTAAGCATAATTGCATGCAAAAGTATGCCTTGCCGCTTTCTTGGTAGATAATTAATGAATAATCAAAGAATCAAATTGTGCTACATTTTATGACGTCATTCCAAAATGATTCATGAAAATATTATTTTGCTTCAAATATGTTTAAATAAATAAAGTTTCTCATGCCATTGTTGATTTGGCAACAGTGATTTAAATGACTCAAAATTGAATTTCAATGCTAATTCAATGGGAAATTCGCCGAAAGATAGTAGATTTATGTCAGTCCGGACGTACAGACAGACGGACAAAAAGTATGAAAGTTGGATATCTGAGGTCATAGCTTTCTAAAAAAAAAAAAAATTAAGATCAGAGGGATATAACCGATTTTGGAAGAGGGATACGGACAGACGAACAGACAGACAGACAGACGGACAGACAGACAGACGGAAAGACAGACAGACATACGAACAGACAGACAGATGAACATCAACCGCATTTCAATACCTACAGTGATTTAAATGACTCAAAATTGAATTTCAATGCTAATTCAATGGGAAATTCGCCGACAGATAGTAGATTTATGTCCATCCGGACGTACAGACAGACAGACAAAAAGTATGAAAGTTGGGTATCTGAGGTCATAGCTTTCTAAAAAAAAAGAATTTTTAAGATCCGATGGATAGAACTGATTTTGGAAGGGGGGTACGGACAGACAGACGGACATCGACCGCATGTCAATACCTACTTTTTCATTTTTTTAATTCTTTCGAATTAAAAAAAGAAAAGTAGGCTAAAAACTCCTCGGCGTAACAGCCCGTTAGTGGGCCAAGGCCTGCCATCCTCAATTCAGCTTTCGTTACCAAGGGCTCTGGGGTGCTAGGCTTATGTCCCGGTTAGGTGGTCAATCTCACGCGGGACCCCCAGTTAGTTCACAAGCATGCTTGGTCCTCATTTTATCGACCCACTTAAGAGATGAAAGGATGAGTCAACCTCGCCCAATCCGGGATTCGAACTCGGACCTGTGGCACGGCAACGCAAAGCACCACCACTGCGACACTCTGGGCCTCAACATCGTATACATGAAACACATATAGGGATACGTGTCGTAAATCTGCCAACTCAGTTCCACAAAATACCGGACGCATTTATTCATGGCTGGGGCATAGTGGTGTCACACAATTATGGGGTGCCTACGTCCATTAACCGACGCCAACAACAGATCGCTGTACCCCGAGAATCCGCCAATTCACATCAGGTCCATCTTCACACACGACGTGTGGCAATCAATTTTCCACGCACAATTTTCATGAAAAAGGTTTATGCCAACAGGGTTAATGTTCCATAAAAAGAAAATTTATAATCACGGAATTCACAAAATAAGTAACAATATTTATGGCATTTGCATGTATTCGCAAAATAATGATATTAAATCCTTATTCCGTTCACAGATATGCAACTGCAAATTCCATATTAAATAACTAGAAACGCATAACTAAAATATGCACTACACGCCAACCAAATAACATATCTAAGCTTAGACTGTAAGCTCAAGCAACATTAAGTGTAAGCTCAGATAACATAAGTCTAGGCCATTAGTGTGTTACCCCACATATTCCGCTTCCCTGGTTATTCCTTCGAAATAATGAGTCACTTATAATGAGAACTCCTGTATTTAATGATTGAAGGTAGGACTCATCATCATTTTAAGATACTTTCCAAGAATTTTCCGATGCATTAATGAAAGTTATTTAGAGTTATTTGTCAGTATGTGTGCAATTGATATTTTTGGTTAGTTAAATCTCTTTAATAGACCATGCATTAGAGGTTTTGAGTTTTTGAGTGGTTTCAGTGATCATTGAAAGCGATAAAAAAAACTTATATTCGTGTACAGAAAACGTCAAAAAGTTTTTTAAAAAAATAAACGGAGTGTTAGATTAAAAGTTTGCAGGGTTTTCTGTTTCGTCTCGTCCTTCCGAATTTTACTCTTTTACTGTCGAATTACGTTGAAAGCAAAAAATTAAATACGTGTTTCAAGTCACATATAAATGAACTTCTTTAAGATGTATTCGTTCAGATGACGTATAAAAACAAATAATTTGGATCTCAAAAGCCATTTTACGCTGTGGAGCTATATTGCTTTAATAAATGAAACGTTATTGGAAAATTTCCCTCTGGTCACCATTTAAACAATGTCAACTACATTTTTACTTTTAATTACATAATATGAAATATAAGATAATTAAAGTATTGAGACGGAGTGGAATATCCGGAATGGAGATTTTGTGTTTAATACACGTTTCGAAGGGTGCTGATTGTAATAAAGGGGTTTTTGAGCATTGGTCCGTTTGTCTCAAACCACTCTACAGTTCGAACTAAAAGGGCTACGGACTTCAAATTTGGTAAACGAGTTCCCAGTACCTGCCGACCGTCATAATAAGGTTTTCAAAGAAAATTGTGCAGGCACAATAGGTTGGTTGACATATATATTCAGTTTTGTGTGCTTGGTCAGCGACCCGCTTATAAACCTTCGTCAAGTAAGACAGACCCAACAGACAACACACACACATAAGTGGATCCATCTAATTTTTAGAGACAGAGGCCAACTAGAGGATCCCCAGAATTGGCTTGTCACCCCCAGAGGTATTGATTTGGTATGGGAACTTGGAGGACTTTCGGACCCAACAGATTTAACGAGCACGTACTCCGCATATACTCGGTAGGTCTTCAGTGGTACCGGGACTCGATCGCAGGACCTTCCGATCCCGAGACTAAGACGCTGACCACTAGGCTCACTACGGCCCCGGCACAAGAGGTGCTGCCATTGAACTTTTTTGGTTATAAAGGTATTGCTAAAAAAGGAAAGAAGATGCCAACTTCAAATTTGGTGCACAAGTTCCTAGTTGGACTTCATGATAAGTGTTTAGAGAAGATCGCACAAATGGTATCTGCCTTAGAACTTTTTAGGTTTTAAAGTTATTTTATAGATTACGTAATTACCTTTAAATGTGTAGTACTTTATTGAGTGGTACTTGAAAGTGGTTTAGTGTTACACATCCCTAGTTTACTTAGTTTTTCAGAGAAAGCTATTAACTGTCCCGTTGCCCAAATAAATTTCATTTTTTGTACAGTTATGAAACACATTTGTGACAAATAGCACAATTTTAAAAAAATCTGGGAATCTACATAAGCTTTTTTAAATAAAAGATACCCCTCAGATTTTCCTTTCTTTTTAAACCACACAAAATAGGATTTTCTTGCCACTTCTCTCGTTTTTAAATTACGATTTTCAATCATCTGCAATTTAAAAACTCAAACTGTAAATAACACGGTAACCGTCTTCATAATGTTTTATTTTGTTTATAAAAAAGATTTTCTTTCAACTCAGCTTACTAAAAATGCTAAAAAGTTACGAAACTTTTTTTGTTAAAGTTGACGGGAAAAACTTAACAAGCCGCTCTTATTACTCGCATCACCAAAGAAAATAATCTTCTTATTCTAAATTCTGAATTAGGAGGTTTAATCCTGACAAGTTTTGCATTTTTGAGGCATTCATCAAAAACTCCCTCTGCGAGAGCCCAAAAATAATGAAATTAATAAAAAAAAATGAATATTTTTTAGTCTTTTATAAAATATTTGTTTTTGGTAAGAAGTTCTAAATTGGATGCTCGTGTACATTCTTTTAAATGTTAATTTTTCTAAACGAAGTTCCCAGTGTTAAAGTGTCGAAGAAATTTTCTTATTTTAGAAAACTTTAATACTTGTAGTTTAAAAAGTTTCATAATTATTCTTCTTTCGTATAGATTATATATAATATATACTGTGTTTTTGCGCTAGCCATTTATTTTTTAAATAGAGTATATAGAGTAAATGTGAGCTTTTGTTTGTTGTCCAGTAAAAACCACTAAAGCGGAGAAGTAAGATAAATTTTTTGAAGAATTTGCTATATTCATAGCAAAACTGTGCATAAGTAAAACTGGTACAAAACTAGCTCTCTGGTTTCACAGAGTAACGGTATACCAAATTTACGGAGTAAAGTGTGCAACGTTACTTCTATTTTGCGGTGTAACTCCTTAAACTTAGTGTAACGTTTCTCCTTGAAACCGGAAGCAGCATTCATTGCCACCACTTTTACGAAGTAAACTCCTATTTATCTAAAGTTACTCCAAAAATTCGGTGTAATGTTACTCCATGAAGAAGAAGTAAGCTTACACCATGGTTTTACAGTGTTCTTGTAGTTTTTAAATGGTTATTAGTGTGCATCGTTACACCTATTTGCGGTGTAACTCCTTAAACTAAGTGTAAAGTTACTCTTGAAACCGGAAGCAGTACTCACTGCCACCGCTTTTATGAAGTAAACTCCAATTCGTATAATGTTACTTTATGAAGCGGGAGTAATCTTACACCGTGGTTTTACAGAATTCTTGTATTTTTTTAAATGAGTGAATAGAGCAATGAAAATGCCGCCTTTAATTTTTTTTTTATTTTTGCTTTTATTCTTTTTGAATGTCCATAAGCATATTAAGAAACTATTAAGAATTTTTAAGAAAATATTCCTAGAGTTGAAAAGTTTTAGTACCAAAACTTTTGTTTAATTTTTTTACCTAATTTTGATAAATTTAGTAATATATTAATAAAAAATATATTAGTTTTAAATTATAAATAAAATTATCTAGTTTTTTTTAATAATTTTTAAACGTCGAAGTATTGCGTAATCTAACCATACAATCTTACGTTTAAAAACCTAAAATGTCCACTTCAACGTATTACTCCCATAACTCATGCAACTGCAGTATTTTTTTTAATGTGGTTGCTTCACGTCATGTATGCCAACACCTCCAATGGTCTGTTTTCATTTGTTGTATGGAATTATTACTCTTGTTTCGGTATTCCAAAGTGAGTTTTCTAAGAATATTTTACTTATTAAATTTTTTAAATGCCAACTTCTTGTTGTGCTATTTGTTGTTCAAAACGCTTGTTTTAGAAATCTTACATAGAAAAAAAGTTTCCTTTCAGCTATACCTTTCATTTTGAGAGAGAAACTGAAGCAGCCAGTGAAATAGAAGTACAGATAAAAAAAATGAAAACAAGACCGTTACATCATCTGAAACATTCCCATTATTTAAAATAAAACAAAGTTTATTTTCTTGTCTTTTTTCTAAATGTTTTTTTTTTTTACATAAATGAAACGCATTAGTCTTATCTATTTCTAAGATGTTCTGATTCCAATGCCCTTGGAGAATCCGGATTTCTCGAAATCAATTTCAATACTTCCACTCAACAAGATTGTGCGGTGGTCGTTACGATGTCGAGCAAGTCACTTTCACAAAAGTGTAACTTGCATAAGAGTCGCCTCCATTTGAGCTATTACTGTGAATTATAACTACGATGGTTGTTCAAGGCCATCGCACTAGAACTGCATATTAGGGTTTTATGATTCAGTTTTTCTCTAAATATATGCTAAACTATAACCTAAAACGCGCTAAATGAGCAATGTGCTTTTTAATTAACCATTTCAGTCCCAATGACAATTTGGCATCATCATTTAAAAAAAAAATTCTGATCGTCTATAGCCATTTATGATATCAAAAAGCACATCATTCGATTCTTCGAAATTTTTTCTATTAGAAAATATTTTGTAATTATCCCAATAGATGTCAGCCCTATTATTTTTTTAAATTATGATCAGAAACATGATGATGCCAAATGGCATCACTGGGACTGAAAGGGTTAATTTATAAGCTGGTTGGTTGTTTGAAGGTCATCGCCCTGGAGCTGTATAATGGGATTGTTTGTTGCTATATCTATTTTCTCGCCAAATTATTTCCCAAAACGCGCCAAATTAGCTAAAAAGGTTTTATGTATTTATGAGGGAATTACGATGACATTTATGCGTGCATTTTATAGCGTATTTTTTATTTTGAAATTTTAACGCAATAAAAGGGGATTTTATACTTTATAACTAGCGGGAACAACAGCATGAGCATTAGCCTATAAAGATTATATGGTGCACATACTTGGATCGATTCGCTATTTTTTTAGTCCGTGAGAAGAACGAGTATTCATTTACTATATAGTTTAAAATAAAACTAAGTTAACATTATCGTCTTTTTTATAAAAGTTTTTTAAAGTAATTAAACGCATTAGTCTTATCTATTTGTGAGATGTTCCTGATTCCAGTTCCCTTGGAGAAACCGGATTTCTCGAAATCAATTTCTATACTTCAACACAACAAGATTGTGCGGTGGTCGTTACACAATGTCGCACCGTTTCTTTCACAAAAGTATAACTCACACTGGAGTCACCACTAGTACATACAGGAAGAGTCATGTCAACTCTTAGTTTGGGGAACTGGAAGAACGCTTTCTTTCATCGCCCGAGGCAATTTAGAGCCCTTTAAGCCAATAACGATCTTTTGTGAGTTCAGCAATTTCGCAGTCGGTTCGGCACTAACCTTGCATGCCAAAGGTGGCCCAGATACGTTCACGGTTATTGCCAAAATACCTGCCTACCTTGGTTGGTAGACGTATATATTCAGGTTTGTGTGCTTGGTCAGAGACCCGCTTGGCCGCTTATAAAGCTTCGTCAAGTAAGACAGACACAACACACACATAAGTGGATCCATCTAATTTTTGGAGACAGAGGCCAACTAGAGGATCCCCAGAATTGGCTTGTCACCCCCAGAGGTATTGATTAATTGGTATGGGAACTTGGAGGACTTTGTGACCACGACGGATTTAACGTGCACCAGTCACCATTAGCGTACACGGGGGTCTTCGAAAGGCAGCGGGACTCGAACTCGCAACCTTAGGTATGCCAGTCCAAGACCTTACCGACCAGGCTATCCCGGCCCTGCCTACCTTTAAACAGTGTGTGCAGCTAAAAAGTTCGACGAATAAATACCCCATGAATAGAGAGTGCACGTGAAACATTCTCCAAAGGTCTGACGCCACATACGATGTCGCACTTAAAAGATGGCGTTGGGGATACTACTCAGGTGCTGCTTCCTCACTTCACTGTGGATCTAAATAGGGTATTTGGATGTTAAGCTTCCGCAACAGTCTGCGCAACCGGGTGCGGTTCGATTCCGCTTTGCTCGGTGTAATTTTACAGTTTTGTGTCTGTCTACTTACGAAGTATAAGCGGGCTCTTCAGCACACAAGCCGGATATATAGTATCACCCTACTAAATAGGTATTTGACTAAAAATTATTGGCTTAATATCCTATGCCAAAATATTAGACCTGTTTCTTTTTTTTTTTCAAATACCCCATAAAAAGGGAGAAAATGAACTTTAAAATTAGGACGAAAAATTACACCCGAAAACGCTTTGTGGTTGTCACGTGGTATTTATGACGTCACTAGTAACTATAAACAAACTTTGAAACACCATTCTGGAATCTACTTTAAGCAAATTTGAACTATCCGCTTCTGTAAAACCTCATTCTATTATCTATAAATATAATTCTTATTTTAATAGTAAATTAGCTTAAGTCCAGTTTAATTGCAAGAAAAAAACATCACACCGGTTTGTTTATATATACTAGTGACGTCAGCCAAATTGACGTGTTTGTGATCACGTGACTTACCGATGAAAAAAAGCCATTTTAAACTGATTTTTATGGATTATTTAACGATTTATTTTGCAAAAAAAATATATACGTTTGTTATTTTTGGGTTCAAACTATAATTAATTTAATATTGGAAGGTAATTTAGCGACACAGTCAAGTACCCTTGCTACGTCTGTCGTCAATAGCCCTCGTGTAGCTCTAGTGTAACGACTCAACTCGCCAATTAAGCTATTGGTAAACGCGTGTTGAAAAGGGTACTGCCAAGGTTGTCGCGTTTCTGTCTGCATTGGTAGAGCCAATAGCTACTATCAATAACCAATGATCGGTTATTTAAAAAAAATTACTTACCAAAGAACCAATCTTTCTTCATAAAAGTTAACAATGTTCATGCAGCCTGTTATACCAGCCATTACTCGCTCTCATCTTATTTGGGTTAAATTAACATCACTCTATAGCTTGACATGGGCTAATGACGTTAAGGCCTCTTAATTTTATACAATGGTCAAATAACACGCCAAACCAAAGAGTTGTGGAGGTGGCGATAGGTGGCAGCATCTGTCTTATATGTGTGTGTATGTCGTGTCCGTCCTTCTTGACGATGGTTTATACGCGGGTCTTTGTGACCAAGAACACAAGCCGGAAAATATATGTCTACCAACCAACCAACCAAAGAGTTCTATAGTAGGGTACAGGAACGACTCGTACTAAGCTGCCATCGGCAGCCATGGCTCACTACGGAGCCCGAACAGAGTGGCAAAAGTGCGAGTTAATTTATAATTTTGACACTGAGAAAGGAAGTACACCCAGGGCAAAGGCGGGAATCGAACCCGCACCTGTTACAGAGCGCGGACTGCTAGCGTGCCACCGTATATGTTCGTGTGGTCCGGTTGTTGGGTTCCTCCATCGGTGGTTGTTTGGCCGAAGGTTTTCCTCAGTCTCTAAACCCCTACTTAGTTAGTTTTAAATTTTTTGTCGGCCTTAAACCTTATTTGTCATATGTGCCATATTTCCACAGCCACCGCGCTGCCGCAGTGTTAAAGAGCTTGGTGTAAACCATGTAAGTGTGCATGAGTACGTGGGCCGGGATAGCCTGGTCGGTAAGGTCTTGGACTGGCTTCCCTAATATTGCGAGTTCGAATCCCGCTGCCTTCCGAAGACCCCCGTGTACGCTAATGGTGACTGGTGCACGTTAAATCCGTAGTGGTCACAAAGTCCTCCACGTTCCCATACCAAATCAATACCTCTGGGGTGACAAGCCAATTCTGGGGATCCCCTAGTTGACCTCTACTGTCTCTAAAAATTAGATGGATCCACTTATGTATGTGTTGTGTCTGTCTTACTTGACGACGGTTTATAAGCGGGTCTCTGACCAAGCACACAAACCTGAATATATATGTCTACCAACCAACCAACCATGGTGTAACGTTAACCCCATAAATTTGATGGAAGCTATCTTTATTGAAATGATAACTCACAATTATTATTTGTATGAGATAAGAATTCATTAAAGTGTCTGCTCAATAGTTGGTACTTAAATGCTCATGTAGTAACATTAAATCTTAAAATTATATATTTTTATAAGTGTTTCGTCTGCACTGTAAAAATGGGGTATAACATAACTCTAAAAATTCTATAAAAAAGTTGGTTAAGTTTTAACGAATAAGAATTCTTGATAAATTCATCTTTAAATTTTGTACCAGTATTCGATTTATAATTTAAAAAACATACGACTTTTTGTACTTTTACGTAAAATTAACCAAATTTATAACGCATCAAACGACGAGAATATTATTCTATGAACTTATTATGGTATTCAAAATGCTTAGTCCCTCGGAACGTCTATAAACCATCTGAAAACTGCCTTCAAGTAGAAAAATAATGTTGTTCAGCCACATCGCTCAATATCACACTTTGCGGTTGCCACTGGTTTTACAGAATAACTTAACACTAAATTTATGGTGTTAAGTTACTCCGTAATGCTATAAGTAGCTAGTATCTAATACTTCCAGCTTTTTTGCCGAGTAAAGTTCCACCCAATTTTCATAGTGGGGCTGTTTTTTTTAAGTATTTTTTTGTTTGCACCACACGTGTTTAATAATATAATTTCTTTAAACGTTCGTTACAATATTTTAAAACCAAAGCAGTGATGGTCCCAAGTCTCATTTTAAGTCATTAGGTACCCAAAAATCTTTTTTTCAAAAACAACTTTTATTATCCTGCTAATATTATAAAAACTTATCATTATGATAAATTTTTCTACTTTTGAGAATTCTCCCGAGTATTTGGCATGTTAGTATAATGATAGTAAAAATAAGCGGTGTCATTGTGAATTTTCACTGGTTAATGAATCATTTGTTTAACAATCCGTGGTAAATGTGTTAAAATAGTTTTATAATACAGTATTTTTTCGTAAAAAAATATATGTTTTAAAAATGTTTTAGTAATGATTTAAATAAAAGATGAAAAATTACAAAGATAGGATGATAAAGTGAGCTTAGGAACTCGGTATGAGGCCAAAAATAGAATTTCTTTTTCTCTGTTGTTCCACAATTTTATTTAATTTTTCAGAATAAAACAAATGTCACCTAAACCAAAGTTTTGGGGCCCGGATGGCCGAGTGGTTTGGACCATTAAGCTAGCAGTCTGCACTCTGTAACGGGTGCGGGTTCGATTCCCGCCTTCGCTCTGGGTGTACTTCCTTTCTCTGTGACAGTAAAAAATTCTTTCTGTGTCTGTCTTACTTGACGAAGGCTTCATAAGTGGGTCTCTGATCAAGCACACAAGCCGGAATATATATGTACCTACCCCTACCCCCCTACCAAAGTTTTCCAACAATATTGACGTTTTGGTAATGCTTTGCATGGTTTAAATTTAATCAAATTGAAACAAGTTTATTAAATGGCAGTAACAAAGACAAGTCACACATAAAGAACTCTAAAATAGAACACAGCAGACGGAAAGACAGCGCATTGAGAGTGAAACCGAAACAACCAATGAAACCGCGAAGGCTCAAGAATGAAAAATGGAAAGATTTACGTTATGTAAAACAAGCCAATTCCATTATTTACTCCTAAGTTTATATTAACTTTGTTTCCAAATGTTATATATGTCACTTAAAAAATTCTGACATCTCACACCGGTTGCTTCCAAAATAGCTCGAATTTTCAATTGAAGCAAGAAAAAAACTGAAGCGAGCTTTATTGCAAAGAGTCATTTCTAAAGGATTTGCGAGGGACGAAATGTCGATTCAAATGGGAAATTGCAAACAGTAACTCTAAAATATGGAAATAAATGAAGATTCAACATATCCTCGTTGATATAAGTTACGGTGGTGTTCAGACAATTTTTACTTCGATTATTTTTCATCTGCAAATAAAATTCTAAATGTACATTTTACCTCCACACTACGTTTATACTAAAAAGTGGAAGGTTTTATAATCGTCAGTCGTCTGTCCGTATGTCTGTCTGCTGTCCGTCTGTCACCACTTCACAGAAAGAACACAGTCCCACAGACAAGGGATAGTCATTTGAGCAAAATCAGATTAGCTACTTCCAAATTTTTAAAAAATTTAAATAGAAGTTTATTTAATTAAATACTAAAATTATCTACATTGAATAACATGCGAATCCATTTTTATTCAATATTTTCACTGTTGCCATCCACAGTCCACAGACAAGTACGATAGTCATTGAAGCAAAAATCAGATTAGGCTACTTTCCAAATTATTAAAATTAATTAGAAGTTTATTTAAAATTTAAATAACTAAAATTTAATCTACATTGAAATAACATGCGAATTCCATTTTTATTCAAATATTTTCACTGTTGCATCCACAAGTCCCACAGACAAGTACGATACGTCATTTTGAAGCAAAATCAGATTAGGCTACTTTCCAAATTTTATTAAAAAATTTAAATTAGAAGTTTATTTAAAATTTAAATAACTAAAAATTTAATCTACATTGAATAACATGCGAATTCCATTTTTTTCAATATTTTCACTGTTGCCATCCACAAGTCCCACAGACAAGTACGATACGTCATTTGAAGCAAAAAATCAGATTAGGCTACTTTCAAATTTATTAAAAATTAAATTAGAAGTTTATTAAAATTTAAATAACTAAAAATTTAATCTACATTGAAATAACATGCGAATTCATTTTTATTCAATATTTCACTGTTGCCATCCACAAGTCCACAGACAAGTACGATACGTCATTTGAAGCAAAAATCAGATTAGGCTACTTTCAAATTTTATAAAAATTTAAATTAGAAGTTTATTAAAATTAAATAACTAAAAATTTAATCTACATTGAAATAACATGCGAATTCCATTTTATTCAATATTTTCACTGTTGCATCCACAAGTCCCACAGACAAGTACGATACGTAATTTGAAGCAAAAAATCAATTAGGCTACATTCCAATTTCATTAAAAATTTTAATTAGAAGTTTATTAAAATTTAAATAACTAAAAATTTAATCTACATTGAAATAACATGCAAATTCCATTTTTATTCAATATTTTCACTGTTGCCATTTCGTTAAACGTACGAGAAACTTTATTTAAAATAAAAATAAAATTTTTGAAAGAATATTTATTTGTGTATAATTCAGTTTGGATTGTTGTAATATCACAATTAGAGTTCTTTTGATGGTTCATTATATATGTACGAAGAAAGATGCATAGATAATTCTAAATTTGCATAAAAAAATGTGCAAAGTTTCGCTTTTATTTATTTTTTATATGAAATGTTTTGATTCTATTTAAAAGAGAAGAATATTACATATTTATTCTTTGAAATATGAATTAATTTTTGCAAACGATAATAACTATTAAAGAAATAATTATAGTATTTTCGAAATAAAATAATTAAACTAGTCAAATTTAGCGTTTAAAGGTTTATAGTAGAATTAATATTGTGTTTGGCGACATTTTTCCTGTTGAACACAAATTTTGTGTGGAAGCGGGCTAAGTGACAGTTTCTGTTACAAAAATACTTGTCTTTTTTTTTTAGTTTAATACATTTAGATTCTTAAAAGATCATTTTATAACTCGAATCAATTTTATTTTCATTCTTAAAAGATCATTTTATAATTCAATATTACAACACATTTAAAAAATTACGATTCAATTATTCAACTATTTTTATGTGATAAAAAAATTTTCATCGAAACACCAAAAAACCATTAACATAAATTATAATAAATTATACGAATAATTTAATTTTTATCCCACTAAAACGTTATTAATCTACAAATAGCAAGTAGCTAAGTTAGTTTTTAATACGTTAGTAAATTTCTATATATTTTTCGATTTAACTCCAAATTAAATTTTAGTACAAACTAAAGACGTAAAGCCTAATCAGTAAAGCCCTATATTTGCTGATAAATTAAGAAAAAATTCTTTTGAAATCTAGTTTCTAAAAGCAATTAAATTGGATAATTGTTAAAAAGGTTTTGAAAAAAATTAGTTCAGATTCTAGTATCTGAACTTAAATATGAATTTTTTTATCGAAACATGTTTGATTCCTCTAAAATATATACAGTGAATATAAAATAAATTATTCTTCGAAGACAATAAGATACATTTTAAAAATTCAAAATATAGAAGAAATAAAGGTCAAAGCAAATGTTTAAATTTTTTATCAAAAAATATCTCTACTTGGACGCGGTGTCAAAGCATGCATTGTTTGACAAAACAAGAATAATAATGCATTCTTAAGCTTTTCCAAATGGAATGGCAAAAAAAAAATGCAAACTTATTTTGTGTATAAAAACTAACCTAAATATTCGTCGACAAAGAAATATTGATACAAAGTTTTAACATGTAATCCAATTGACATGCATTAGTAAACGTAAAAAAAAAATATTTTACAGCGTTAGAGCACTTTTTCAGGATATATATTTTAAGAGATTTTTCATTTGTTGAGAATGCATACTGGATTTCTTTTTTAAAAAATTTACGCTTTAAATTATTTCTATATAGCTTCACTAGAGAATATTTTAAATCCCGAAATAGTGGTAGGATTATCTATGTTTGTTTATTTTTTATTTCAAGTGACGCATTCGCAAGGGAATTATGTGAACAATATGGATTATAAAGTTTATTTTTATACGTTTGTAAACAAGACTAGACTCGTTCAATGTATTTGCCTTAGAATAAATTTATTTACATCAGTTTAGAAAGGCAAAATAAAAAGTTGGGATTTTGTTTATCGAAATAAAACTTAACTCAAATTAAAATTTGAATACGCTACTTTTTCGTATCATTGATGCATTAAGAAAACAAGAAATTCTAAAAGAACTAAAATAGCCTACTTTCCTGTCACTTAAATACTTACTGAACTTTTGATAGAAAAACAAGTAGGTTTGAAACAGTAAATGTCACCTAAAACCGCTTCTGCACAAGATTTATGCACATTAGAAGAAAAATGCCCCAAACACAGCATTCAGTTGTAATTTAAACCTTTAAGAGGGACTGTCAGTCCCATAGAGCTAATGCATTAGTTTTTGTAATCATAACTTCCGCAGAAGTATTGTTTTGCCATGTTAGCCCTTTTCCCCCAGGTATGGGAATCATCATAAAATCCATTTAAAACAAAATTGAAAAGAAAATAACATCCGGTTATTTAATTATTAATTAATAAAGTTTTAAAATAGTGTCGCCATCTGCTGTAATTTTTGGCATTTTATAACTTCAAAAATATATAATTAAATAGCTAGATAACATTTTCGTTTAAATTTGTTTCATTTTGATGTTATGTTGATTCCCATACCTGGGAAAAGGGCTAACATGGCAAAGCAATACTTCTGCGGAAGTTATGATTACAAACTAATGCATTAGCCCAATGGACTGACAATCCCCCTTAAAAGCCAGAATCAAATATTTTTAGTAATTTTCTTTCGCAAATTAAGTTAATATTATTTATCCCCTGCTTGATTTATTTGCAGTTCAAAGAATAATTAAGTGTTTATGAATAAAAACAACCACGAAACTACCCTAAACTGCACTAAAAAATAAGAAATTTAAATTAAAAATAACTTCATTTTTGAAGTAATTCAATAAATATCATGCTTTGCCGCTTTGTAAACAAATAATAAAATAAATTTTCGTTCGTTTATTAATATTAAATAAATAAAGTTTCTGATACTATTATTGATATAGCAACAGCGATTTAAATGCTAAAACATAATTTCAACGCTAATTCAATGGGAAATATGCCGACAGATGGTAGACCGAATTTGGCAGGGTAGTACAGAATGAGGAACTTGCATCCTACCCAAAATGACGTACTTATACCATTTTCTGGAACATTATAAGCTACAGGTTCTGAATATCAGCTTAAAAATCATCAAAAATTATTAGTTTTACTCGAAACATGCCTATTAAATTCTATGAAACTCACGTGACCGAAAACGGCGTCTGACGTAACAACTTACCATTTGGCGATTTTTTCTAAAAATGGCGCTACGGTTAGCATGTCCATAATTAAAATAAACATACAACGTTTTTCAAACGTTCTATTTAAAAGAGCAGACTGCTCACTTAAACCAGCTTTTGATAATAAATTAGAACAGCTTGTTTCTTGCTTGGTTGTTGAATTTAAAATCGTACAAGAGCGCGCTGTTGACACTTCAGACCTAATCAATTGTTGGATCAATCGAAATCTTCGTGGAGATCTACCAAGTCTGATGAGAATAACTGCAACTTAGAAAAACCACTTATTCTAAATAATCCTATTCCTATATGGGAACATTCAAAACACATTTTGTATTTTTACAGCTGTATCGCACAGAAGTTGATTAGAAATTGCACGCCAATGGACAAAAAAGCCAAGCCTGACGTCATTACGCACTGCAAAAGGATTGTGAGTGTTTTTACCGGCGTATCCCTTACTTAAAACTCAATTACTGACTAATATAATAACTTTTTTACTAGTGTGAAAAGTAGCATTCGACGTGGTTTTTAAAGGGCTATTGTCTGCCTAGGAATTTGAAATTCATGCAACTTCCTCATTGCGGACGGACAGACGAACATCATCAACATGTCAATACTTACTCATTCATTTTTTTTAATTCTTTCGAATTAAACAAAGAAAAGTCGGCTTATAAATAATGAGCATGTTTTAATTAATAATTGTACATCATTTTCTCAGCAAGTTGACTTATAACAGAAAATTTAGACTTATTTAGTGCATAAAGAATAACGATTTTAAAATGTTTCATTAATGTACAAGATATATTTGTTTATATTTATTTAACCCTAACATATAATAAACATGAATACTATGAATAGTAATTATCTGATTAGAAAAGCTTTATAATTGTTAAAAATATTAATATCAGCTTCAAAAATTATCTTCAATAATTTAGTACTTGAGTTTTCGTCAGTTCTATTTGTCGCACACACAAAATTATGCTCATTAAAACAAACAGGAAAGTCAATAAAAATTTAAAAACCCCGAATACAGCTTCATACTAAGCTCATACTGGAACAATAAAGAGTTACTTCTTTCCAATCTATCGTTAGAAATTATGTATTTTTCAAAGAAATATGTAATATTTATCAGAAAGAAGCCATGGAATTTCTTTCGATTCAAGTTCCGAAATTAGTAAAAATAGAACAATGAAAGTCATTCCTAATTTATTCACAAAAAATTTTATGCCATGCTTTTTAAAAATTATATTTTTTAAAGATACTTAATTTTGAAAAAGGGGTACTTCTTTGATTGAACACCATGTATTTACTAAATTTGAGATATTTACATGAAACTCTATACAAACTCACACACTGATAGATGTTTTGTTCAACTTCGTGGGGTTTTTTTGTCAATTGTTCCTACTAACAAAATAGACTCTAGAATATCATAACACTAATATTTCTGTTAGTCTAGTTAGATGGTTTTCTGGCATTTGTTCCTCAAACTCTAGAATATCATTACACAAAAATTTATGTTAGTCTAGCTAGAGGGTTTTCAGGCAATTGTTCCGACTAACAAAACAGACTCTAGAATATCATAACACCAATATTTCTGTTAGTTAGTTAGATGGTTTTCTTGCAATTGTTCCTACTAACAAAACAGATTCTAGAATATCATAACACCAATATATTTGTTAATCTATTTAGATGGTTTTCTGGCAATTGTTCCTGCTAAAGCAACAAACTCTAGAATATCATTACACTAATATTTCTGTTAGTATAGACAGATGGTTTTCTTGCAATTGTTCCTACTAACGCAACACACTCTAGAACATCATTACACCAATATTTCTGTTAGTCTAGTTAGATTCGGTTTTCTGGCAATTGTTCCTACTAACGCAACAAACTCTAGAATATAACTACGAAAAATTTCTGTTAGTAAAAAAAATACCACTTATTTGGTTTTTATATTGACATGATCCAATTCATAATCGAATCGCAAAACAACAAAGACCCCCAGACAAATTAAGCATATCGCCAAACACATTTCAAAAGACCATTATCGAGGTTCCAGAAGTAAAGAAAAACAAAGAAATTTCCTTCCTTCTAAGAGAAAACTTAATGTGGATTAAAATGTTCTGCCAAGGGAGATCTCTTTTTTTAACCCACACTCGGTCACACTCAGTTAATTAAAAATCAATTAGCGAGATTCAAGAAGCACTCGCTTAAATTAATCGATCCAAACGGAAGACAGGAAAACATCTTCGAAAGTGATCCAAACTGCTTACAAGCTAATCTCACTGTAAGACACAAGAGAACGATTGGTTTGAATGCTTATGACTTAAACCAGGTTATTTCTTGTCTTCAAGAGTTAACTTGCACGACCAGGACATAAAATTATCTGACGTTATTTGAGTAATTTACAGTTCCTGGTGGTCAGGAAAAGTCGCTAGAGCCAAACAAATATTCTTCTTGTTCAGAAAATTCTACTTTTTCAAATTCCAATGCAAAAAGTAGAACCAATCAACACTGTTAAAAAATTTGTGCTTGGTTTCACCATGATATTGGTTCCTTTCACCATGATATTGGTTCCTAGTAGCTGCAACGGCTGTGTGGTGAAATGTTTCACCTTTTTTTCGGTGTTTGGATGAACCATTTTTCTGGATTTGGAAACAAAAACCTGAGAAATGGTTCAACCGAATACCAAAAATATGGTTTAACGTTTCACCACACAGCCGTTGCAGCTACTAGGAACCATATTTTTGATGAAACAAAGTGCCTAATTTTTAACAGTGAAGAGGTTTTCGAAAATCCATTCTTAATATAATAGTTATTTTAGCCAACTAGTGCCGAAAATAATACTTTATTAAGCGAGTGGCTTTTATTTCACGAGACTGTAGGTCGAGTGAAATAATGACAGGAGCTTAATAAAGTATTATTTGGCACGTGCTTGCTTACAATATTTTTTATAATAACGTGCAAAAAAGTATTTCGACCAATGAGTGAATTTCATGACATCATTTAGTTTCCATGGCGATATTCGAAAATGCAAAGTAGTAAACGAAAAGTTGTAAAATAATTTTCTATTTTGAATAAAAATAGTATTTTTGTAGTACTTGTAGTTTCCATGGAGATATTAGAAAATGCAAAAGTAATGAACCAATAGAAATAAGTGAGTTTCATGACATCATTTAGTTTCCATGGAGATATTCATGAAATCATTTTGTTTTTCTACCAATCAGATACTCTTATTTACTTTACTGCACTAGTGCCGAAAGTAGTACTTTCGGCACTGTCTGTGACGTAAGCACGTAAAGTGTCATTTTCGCAACGATTTATGAATGAATATGATATAAAAAAAAGTGAACTTTTATGCACGTTGATATAAAAAAGGTTTTTTAATTATATCCAGTAGTGAAATTGGTACTTGTTTACTGGGGTTTCTAAGTGCAAGTAGGTAGCTTAAGGAAATTGGAAAAAAGATCCTTAATTGGTATCTTTTTCTTATTTCCTAAGATGTCTTTTCAATGCGTTTATTTATTATATTGAATATGCTGAATTTTATAAACAATGGAATACACTTAACATTAAATCTTCGAATTAATTTGAGAGCGTAAACAAAATCTAAAATGTATTCGATGTTTGTTCAGTTCTAAATGTTAATTATAGTTTTTATAAAACATTTGTTTACTTAAAAGATGTTTTAAAACTTCTTAAATGAAGGATGTTTCGAATTTTTAACAAATATATACCAATTATACGTGTATGAACAACCATTATTAATATATTCGCATTATTAATATCTATATATAATACTCTTATACAACGGCTTCCAAATTTCCTTGTATTTCTAACTCTGCAATGGCAACAATCGGTAGATTGATAGATCAACAATCTTTTTCTTTCAAACATAAATTCCAATAACTTAATGTACAGATGGGTCATTCTACGTAATATCAACGAAAAAAAGTTGAATATATCACATTAAAGAAAATTTTATAAGCATTAATTTGTAATTAGTTTATTTTAAAAGGATACTAAAGGCTAGACTAAACCATTTCGATTAACCTAAAGGACCATGTCCGGATTTGGCGCCAAGTCAAAAGGGCAACAAACTGTTTGCGAAGTCTATTGTCATTTTGAAATGACAACTATTACTTACATAAATGCTACTCAAAACTGAAAATGTCTGCTGAAGGGAACATGAATGAGTTCCTTAACAAAAATTATTGTTCCATTTGCGATCGTAGAGATATTTTAAAAAAAGAAAATCAAAACGATGAAAGAAAATGGACAGAAACAGCTTATAAACAAAGTAGCGCAAATAAATTTTCTCTAATCAAACAATATATGTATAAAAAATACTGAACTATTTGCTAATTATTAAAAAGAGATATTTTGAAAAATTAAAAAGAAAATAAACTTTAACGTACCAGGAAAAATTCATTTCATACCAGATTTATAAAAATTGTGGAACGTTGAATTGACGAATAATTGATTTAAAAAAATATTTATTTAAAATCGTTAAGCTTATAATTAATGAGAGATTGGTATTAAAAAAACTTGCTATTTTCAATTGTTATTATTTTATATTCAATTCAGACAATATTTTCAATTGGATTTATTTATTTTATTTCAATTGTTATTATTGTTATGATTTTATAAAAATTCTTTCACATTAAAAAAAAATAGGTTAAAAATGTTGGGCAAAAAATTAAAAATTGCAAATCGTTCTCGACTGTGATTTTGTTTTCTGTAACAAAATAAGTCCATGAAAATGCTGCATCACCAACACTTTTCCACAACTAAGTAATTAATGGTGAAAAATGGCTTTTCTAATTCCATTAATAATAAGACATCATATTTTGAATGCATTATATTAAAGTATAAGGAAAATTGAAGTTTTAATTTAAAAATAACGACATTTATAAAGCATCTGGTAAGAATAATGAAGAATTTTCAGGAGCTTTGTTTAACATTGTTTTTGTTTGAGAAAAAGCTATGGAGCCATTTATAAGGAAAATTTCCATCGACAGATAGTTCTCAATACTTAAAGTCAGAGTGTAAGGCCGCATATAAAATAATAAAGGACCTAAAGAAACAGATAAAAAATTTATCTATGAATTTTCTTCGTCATTTCAAAGTTTTATTAATACATTTCTCTTTATTTCAATATTTCTCTTTTGACGCAGTACTGATTTCCAAAACAAACATAAAAATAATATTAAATCATCACAAAAAAAATATTTTTTATTTTTGTTTTACTCAAAATAAACAATTATATCGTATCGTCCGTCAAACTTTTTTTTAAATGTTTAGTACTTAAATATAAAAACCACACAAAAAAATATTTTTGTCATATTTTTTTTGTTTCAGGTAATAAATGCAATTCCTCAACTAAACCTTCTGAATATAGCTTTACATAAATATGGGATGCAGTACTTGTAAACACATTAATCACTGTATACAAGTACACTTGTCAATAAAACCTGCCGCCAGCATTTGGAAACCTTTACTGTGCCAAAATCGTAACTCATTCTTAACTGACCTTGAGTAAAACCAATGGGGTTGTTTCACGGAGGATCTGGCAATAGCTCTGCGGCTTTGTTTTCCTGTTTCTCGAATTACTTTTGTTGATATTCGAAATTGTGTTTTCTAAGAATAAGTTATTTTAGTTTTTATTTTTTTTAATTACAACTTCGTGTTGTGCTGTTGGTTGTTTTAATCATTTATCAAGGAAAACTTTCATTGAAAGAAGTTGGAATTTTAAAAAATTAACAACTAAAATATTCTCTTTGAAAACTCACTCCCGAATACCAAAACAACAGTAATTCGAGAGACATGAAAACAAAACCGCAGAGCTATGGCCAGATCTTCCGTGAAACAACCCTATACCACCTAGGTCCTAGAAAATAAATTCTACTTACTAAGCTGAGTAACGTGTTAAATTATTAGACAAAATTTTGTAATTTGACCAATAATTGTTTAATTTTACTCGTATCAAAAATTAAGATGAGATCGCGGTTATAGAGAGTGAATCATTTCTCATTACTCAAAATATTTGCAGTAATGCAACATCATCTTTTAAGCAGGCATTTAATTTATGTCTTGATGGGAAAATTAGACTGGAAATATTTTAATGAAGTTTAAATAGATTAAAGAACGTTATTTAAGATATTGACGCCCGTAAAAAATATCGTCTGAAAATACTCCGAAAAAAATGCAAAATTACATTTTTTTTCTTCGAACGCATAAAATACAAAAAAAATATTAAAGAAAAAATCAAAAGGACTCAAAGTATTAAAATATACATTGTACTCGATAATATCAATTTATTCTATTGTCAACAGTAATAATATTTTAATGATATGTATTTAGTTGAAGAATAAAATTATAAAAAAATTATATAAATTAAACTCGATAGAAACATTAATTAATTCTATCTAAATAGACAATGTATACAGTTTCTAAAGTATGTTACTTTGAAATAAATTCAATTAAAAGCTTTATTAACTATAAAACTTGTTTGCCCATTTTCTTTTCGTCGATTTCTAGGAATAGATAATTAAAGTTTCAAAATAATATATTCTTCTAAGAAGTCAGACGAACTAATTCTTCGATAATACAAATGCAGTGAAAATTAATTAAAGTGAGAATATAATTTCAACGCATGTTGATTTTAGAGACAATTTTTTCTTTTCATTTTAAAGAAATTTCTAAGAAAATGATTGGCTTAATTGTTTCTTTATGAATACTTTGTTCTAAAATCAAAAACATTTGAATAGGCGCCAAATGGTGTCTATCGAAATAGAAATGATGTCTTTATTTTGTTTATACATTAATTCTAGTTGCTAAAAATAATCCTTAATTTTACTAATATTTAATATTAATTTCCATGGGTTGCAAGGCTGTAGTTTGTGTTTAAAAAAATAGTGAGTTTTAAAAAAAATTGCAGGGGTTAAATCCTTAAATCCTTAAACCCTTATCTTTTGTGACCTTAAAATGTTGCGTTAAAACAGTTTTATATCTTTACGACATACGGTTGTCTTCCAAAGATGCCGTTATCTCATCATTTACCTCACAAATCTCTGAGTGATTAAGTACCTAATTGCTACAAAATTTGTTTTAAAACTAATGTATAGAATAGGCTAATACTTTGACCAAATTTCTCTTGGTGGCCCAAAATGGCCGCTTGACATTTTACTCAGTATCCCACGCGTGCACCAATCACCAAGCCAACATCCGTCATAATCAGCCCGTGTTATTAATTAGCGGATCTTCAAGCAAAAGAACCACAAACTAATCCGGATGAACTTTACCCCCCCCCCCCCCTCCTCCTCCTCCTCCCTTTCTCTTAAAGAGTTTCTCTGAAATATTTCTGGAAAACCAATTCAAAACGGGAGCGCTCCAGGTTCTCCTGGGGATAGGTACTTGAAACTTTAAATGTTAATTCCACAAATCGGAGAACTGTGAAAGTCATTGTTATTTAGCTGTTTAGTAGGATATATGAGGATTTTTGTTTTCCTAATTAATTTAATCCCATACCTTTCTAAAAAATTTCAGATAAAGAAAAGTTATCGGCATTGAATTCAAATATCGTCAATATTTTGAAAAGGTATCAATCTTTTTTTTTTATATTTAAGAAATACTTTCAGTAAACCTGCTTAATGTGTTAAAGTAAGACATAAATCCAATTAGAATATAATGCAAAAACTCCCTCTCGCTCTCGCTCTCGCTCTCTCTCTCGCTCTCTCTCCTCTCGCTCTCTCTCTCTCTCTCTCTCTCTCTCCTCGTCCGTCTCTCTACTCTCATGATACTGTGAAGTATTAGATTGGCAGATCACGTGACCTCCAATGCTAACGACGGACGCGCATGGAGGCCAAATAAGAGGGAAAAATTGCCAGTGTGCTGCCACTTTAAGGAGAAAAATACTACGAAAAAATACCATCTAATTCTAAAATTACAAAAAAAAAATGCTAAGAAAGGATTTAAAGTCACTAAAAAGATTCCAAAATGCAGCTAGTATTTTTACGATATTTTTTGTCATTTTATAATTAGATGGATCATATTTTCTCCTTAAAGTAGCAGCAACACTGGCAATTTTGCCCTCTTATTTGGCCTCCATGCGCGTCCCGTCGTTAGCATTGGAGGTCACGTGATCTGCCAATCTAATACTTTAACTATGATATCTATGGTTCAAATAGAGGCAGAAGTAGGTCCCGGTTTAAATATTTCCCTTTTTAGGAAACGTACTCTACAATCCACCTGAACCATAGCCTCCTACGTAATAATTCCTTTCGAGTTCGATCAAAAGTAGGAAGTCAGCAGTCGGTAGATGGCGCAAATAAGCAAGCTTGTTATGACAAGTAGTTCATGGTATACTTATATAAAGTAACGCACCAAGCGCTCCGTTTGGTTTGTTTTCGATACAGATTTCAGCCCCAGTATTGATATTTTTATAATATATTTAAGGAAAAATCAATAGATTTTAATTAATTATAATGGATAATTAATGACTTTTGTATTAGCCCCCGACCCCCCGACTACTCACAGATGACGCTATCAGGAAAACTGCTCTCTGAAAACCAGTAAATCAATGTTATTGTGAGGACCGGATGGCCTATAGTGGGTTTAATCGCAGCCGATTACGCTAATACTCTGCGCACTGTACCGGGTGCGGATTCGATTCCCGTCTTCTCCCTGGGTGTACTTTCTCTCTGTGTGTCAGTAAAAATTCTGTCTGTGTCTGTCTTACTTGACGAAATTTTATAAGCGGGTCTCTGACCAAGCACACAAACCGGAATATATATGTACCAACCTATATACCTTTGCTCGATTTTGGAAGACATTATGTAGGATATTCATTTATGAACGTATCATTTATGTTCATTACATTGATTTATGTTCATTACATTGATTTATGTTCATTACATTTATTTATGTTCATTTCATTCATTTATGTTCATTACATTATGTTCATTACATTTATGTTCATTGCATTCATTTATGTTCATTACATTGATTTATGTCCATTACATTTATGTTCATTGCATTCATTTATGTTCATTACATTGATTTATGCCCATTACTTTTATGTGCATTACATTCATTTATGTTCATTACATTCATTTATGTAGGAGGGTATGCATGGGTCAAAAAGGCATTTACATACCTTTTAATCTTTTAGTAGAATCGACTATAAAGCTTGCCCGTAGCAAAAGTTTAATTTTCTGATGTGTGTGTTTATTAATAATTTCCATGGAGACATCAAAGCTTTCTTAAGCTTGAGATATTCGATCAAAGAGTTTCATTACACATTTTAATTGGGGACGCAATTATGAAGATTTTGGGGAACGTTTATCCTTGCTGAAAGACAATTGATTATATAAGTAAAAGAATGTAATCATATTAAAACAGAAACTTATCAAAAGTTTTTAGCACACTAAAAAAAATCAGACACGTTTATTTACAAAAGTGTTGTGTTTTCACTCTTTAAAACTTGTTGTAATTTAAAAACACATGTGCCGGAGCCATTATCCTTTTGAATTTCCGATTGTTTGAAAAAGAACACTTTGACCCCGCAGGTTCCGTCGCATTCACAAGCTGAGAAAATTTAGCATAGTGCTGTGAATTATGTTTACAGCAGCAGCTGTAATCAAATGCAGCGGACTTACTGTGAATATGCGGTACATGTGCTGCATTTTAAAAGCATTTTTTAAAGTGTAAACTTTTTTTTTATTTTTTTATTCAAAATATTAATTAGAAAAATTAAGGTATTGACATCTTGGATATGTGTGTCTGTCTATTGACTGTCAACTTAAACCCGAGCGTTTTTTTAAACTTTCGATATAACCATCAGATTTTTCTAATGCCTTTGTTGTTGTTAAAAAAAAATCTGAAATCATAAACCTACCTTACCTTTTATACTTTCTTTCCCACGTCTGTCCTTTTTCGAATTTCATTTAAGCTTTAAGGTTTTTGAAATTCTACTTCTTTTGGAAAAATGTTTAACATAGCTTTTCTATTTATTTGAAAGATATGAAACCAGTGACCTATCTTTAATACTATACTAAAAAATTGAAAATATTCTTTTTGGTACCGTGTCTCTTCAATTACGAATGTCTCTATTTTCAACATTCACCCTGCTCATTCCAAAATTTATTTCCAAACGATAAAACCTAGAAGAGAAATTCCTATATATTCTATTTTTAGTCCTCATGTTCCCTCTCTCAATTGTTACAACTTTAACGATCGACATCGAACATTTTTCAAACAAGAACTTTTGTTTTGGAACACAAGTTTACTCGTAATCCATCCTTTTTCTAACCGAACATTTCCACATTCCGATCCTTTTAATGGATCCGGTTTGTTCTTTTTGTGGATGGAACAGCGAAAGGAATACCGTTTATATATTCGGAGGTTTCAAAAAATTATCTATCGAAAACGTTTGAAGGTGGAAAATTAGCGTTTGTATTATGTAGTAGATGCAACGTATGTAGAAAATAGTGCCGCGAAGATGGCTGAAAGAGTTTGAAATAAATAAGTTTACTGAGTTGGTTTATCATGCAACAGTTTAATTCCTTATAGTTTAAATAATTTTCTAACTTTAAATATGAAATTAATCAAAAAGGTAAATGTTAAGTGTACCGTTAACATTGTCTTAAGGGGGTAGGATGTTTGCAAGAATATGGAAAAGGCAAATTCAAATGATCATTTTGTCGTTAGTAATACGAAACGTTTCATATTTATAACATTTACATAGTTATTATTGATATAAAAAGTAATTTCTTCTTTTTCTTAATCAATAAATCGGGGGGAAATAATTCAGTGTGGACTCAATACCTTGAATTTACTTCATATTTTAAAGTTGTCATTTTATTTTATTACTTCACGTGTTATACTAAAAGTCTGTTATGCTACATCCCATGGAGGGCCAAAGCCTTAGTCTTACGACCAAGAGCAAACCAATAATACGTGCCAATAATTTTTTCTTCCAACTTTGGCTGAACCCCCCATGCCACTTCGTGATCTGGCCGGCCAGTTCCCGAAATCAAGAACAGATCGGACAATGGCCAATTTACAGCGTTCTTAGCTACTTCGCAATTTGGCCGGCCAATTCTCGAAGTGGCCGAATTCGGGCTTTGGCCGTAACATGTATATGACACAAAATCAGCTACAAATAAAAATATATACAGACGCATAAACCCGTTTAATGACTTGGACAATTTCCAGCAACACACAAATATTTTTTTAATTTAAATATATTATAATTTTACTTAATTTTAAAATATGGAGGAGTCATTTATTAGAAATATATTTTTTTAAGAAATTAAATTTTCGGTTGAAAATTTAAAACTTTAATCTCATGCAGTGAAAACATGTTACCACTTACGCCAATTTGCTTATCTCTCAGAGGGTTAGAAAAAACGTATTTACATTATTTAAATACAGTCTTATTCTCGTAAACATGTCCCATACAACTAACCAAACTTAGTTATCCTCACTGCGTCGCATTTGCTTCTTCAAACTAAAAACTTTCTAATTTACCACTCACAAGACAAGAAACAAAGTAACTTTTCTATTGAGGCTAAATAAGAGGAAGAGTTTGACGGTAGAAAAGTAATGCTAAAACTGTGCTGGGTTATCAAGTGAAGCCGTTATCGCTTCATTTATACACCCCAAAAAACTACTTGGCGAAAGATTTGTCGGTAACGTTGCATTGTATAAAGTTAATAACAGTTCGATGTTTTCATGCGAAGAGAAATATCGGAACTTTGTGCTAAGTCAGCTGTTCAGTTTTGATCTCCCTTCCTCAGAAAAGATATAGAGTTGCTTGAAAAAGTTCAGCAAGGGCTGCAAAAATGATTAAGGGTCTATCTGGTATTGATTATGATAACAGATTAAGATCTTTAAACATGTATTCCCTGGAAAACAGGAGAGCTAGGGGTGATTTAATACAGTTATTCAAGTTCATAAAACAGGGAGACATGGAGGGCTCAGGTTTTACCTTAAATGCCGGACCAGAGGACATGATCAGAAATTGAATAAATCATGCTTTAGAAGGGAGGTAAGAAAACATTATTTTTACAATAAAGTTGTCAATGAGTGGAATGCTTTACCAGATTATGTAGTGTATTCGAAGAGAGTAGAAGATTTTAAGAAGAATCTTGACTGTCATTGGACACTGGTTAAGTATTATATTTATTGTGCACCAACCTTTCTGGGTCTCTGGCCTGTTGTTGGTCGACAATTTTTGTATTTGTATTTGCCCGATCTTGTAGCTACGCCAACAACTGTTGTATGCGTAAACAGTCATTATTTGAGTTAAGCTAGACTAGATTCTTAAAGGTACTCATCCATTTCGCGGACGTAAATCTCGCCAAACTGAATCTTTGGTTAGGTTGGTTGGTTGGTAGACATATTTTCAGGCTTGTGTGCTTGTCACAGAGACCCGCTTATAAACCTTCGTCAAGAAGGACGGACACGACATAAACACACATACAAGACATATGCTGCCATATATCGCCACCTCCACAATTTAAACATGTCCCTGAAGGGGAGGGAAATAGTCTCCAGGGACCTGTACCCGTGGTAAACTGCGCAATGACCGATGTAACGTACCTGATCCGTGGCCCTCTAGCGGCCACTCCAGAAGTTCCCCGCCGAAACGGAACGACAACAGAACTATTTTTGGAACTGGATGTTATGGACGAATAGAGAGCTTGTCCGAAATGGACGTGAGGTTGATTAAGAAGGAACCTGTTTAAATGGTTTTTAAATCTAAATTGTTTTCTAATAAAATTGAAACGTTAATGCTTGGTAAATCGACTTGTCATCGTTGGTGGTTGTTGTGTTTGGTTGTTGGTGGTCTCCTGATCACGCTACTACATTACAGGAGATGATTTTTGGTGGCACTATGTGGGATTTCAACATCAATCCGTCATTCCGGGTAAGTGCCTCTATACAAATTTTGTCGTTCACCAGTGTCGAAAAAAATAGTGGTAATTGAAATTTATTTATTTATTTATTTATTTCAGATGCACATAACAGAAAAATCCAATTATAATGCACATCATAAAAGACAATGAAAACAACAAAAACACACAAAAAGAAAAACATTACAAAGAGAATAACCTCCGACAATTAGATTTAAAAACATTAAAAGGCATACAAAAAATATCAAGTTCCTCAGACACACTATTATAAGTTTTATAAAATTTATATAGACAAAAATTTAAAATGCAGTTATTCCGATTACAATTCAAATAAAACAAACAACGATTACGTGTAACTCTAGAAGGCACATTAAATTTTATAGTACTAGTAATGTAAGTGGAATCAATCATATTATTAATAACTTTATAAAAAAACAAAAGACAATAAACTTGACGTCTAGACTTAAGGGTAGAAATGTTAAACATATTACGGAGTACACTAGAAGGCACTTCCCGAGAAGCAGCGTTGAAACTCTTAAAATACAAAAAACGTAAAAAATTATTCTGTACACGTTCAATGACACTATTGCTATTCTCGTAGTAAGGATCCCATATCGGGGTACAGTATTCAAGATTAGAGCGAACCAGGCCAAAATACAAAACCTCCAAAGCCTTTCGACTGGTGAAATTAGTAGTTTTGCGTTTTAAGAAACCTAGAATTTTGTAAGCTTTAGTTGTAATAATTTGAATGTGCTCGGAAAAATCAAGTTTACTATTAAACGTCACACCAAGATCCCTAACAGAAAAATTACGCAACAGGGAAGTATTGTTAATATTATAAGAAACAAGGAGAGGCTTAGATTTACGCGTATAACTTAAAACACTACATTTAGATATATTCAACTCCAACTTATTTCTAATGCACCAATTAAACACATTGTCAATATCGTTTTGTAAGAGATTAGTATCAGAATTACAGAGTATCTTTCTAAATATTTTTAAATCATCAGCAAAAAGAAGAAAGTCACTATGCTCAATAGAGTTACACAGGTCATTGATAAACAATATAAAAAATAAAGGACCCAGATTAGAGCCCTGGGGAACACCAGAGCCATTACCAAAGCCAACAGATACAGAATTTCTAATATAAACATACATAGAACGATTCGTAAGATAGGAAAATATCCATTGAACCAGATCGGCCGTAAAACCCATATAAGACAGTTTATTTAAAAAAAATGCCAAAATCAAGTGAATCAAAGGCCTTAGAGAAATCGGTGTAAATGACATCAAGTTGACAATTAGACTCAAAAGCAGAAATAATGTTGCTAGTTAAACAATACAAATTAGAAAGAGTTGATCTATGGGGAAAAAAGCCATGCTGAGCAACATTGATAAATCCACTAACTTGCGAAAAGATCTTCTTATGGATGACAATCTCAAAAACTTTGGCAAACGGACTTAAAATAGCAATAGGCCTATAATTTTGACAAATTCTGACGTCACCTTTCTTATGAACAGGAATAACCTTTGTATTTTTCCAGAAACTGGGAAATGAGCAAGTTTTTAACGATAAATTAAAAATAATAAGTAGAGGATAAATTAAGTGCTCAGCACAGCCCTTAACAATAAATGATGGAACATTGTCAACCCCCGTAGATAGGGAGGATTTCAAATCTTGAATAGCTGATACAACCTCTGTGTGAGTGATGCAATCAATTTTGATCACGTCCCCAAGATCACTTAGAGAGGTATAACATGGACTATGTTCTGTACTTTGTTTATACACAGAACCAAAATACCTGGCAAAAGCGTTGGCTATGTCAACATCATTATCAAAATAAGCATCATTAGAGTACACTTCATTAGGCAAAGACTGACTTTTTTTAAAATATGACCAAAATTTATCAGGTTGACGTATCAAGTTATTTTCAGTATTTTTAATATAACTAGAATAATCACTGGCTATACTATTCTTAAGAGATGAACGTAAGGATTTAAAATTTTGAATACAAACAGGGTCATGATTACGTAAAGCAAGTTTACGAGCTTTAGCCTTAGTCTTAATAAGTTTTATAGTATCAATAGAATACCACAAAGGGTACTTACTTGAGTGGTACTTTAAAGGTATAGTTTGATCAAAGATCATATTTAATATATTATAAAAACCAGCAACAGCATAGTTGACATCCTCAAAAGCATTTAAAAAATTCCAATTAATACTAGACAACAAAAACCATATGCTCAAGAAATCAGCTTTTTTGAAGTTATATCTAGGAGTGCTCTTTAATTGCCCATTAGAACGAACAGCTACATGCTGCAAAGACACAGAAAGGGCAGGGTGATAATTATCTTCTAAAGTTAAAGGATTATCACTATGTTCAACAATAATATTGCTGTCGTGAAAATTGGTTAGGATAAGATCAAGATATTTAGAACAACAATTTTGCACAGTATTCAGTTGCTTAAGGTTAAAAAGCATTATAAAATTACGAAGTTCACTAGTTTTAGGATCAAGATTAAATTGATTTAAAAAATCACCAGTAATGGGCAGATTAAAATCACCACATATAAAAATATTGTCGTACAAATTAAAACGAGTAAAATAGTTAAAAAAGTCTAAATAAATATCAACACTGGATCCAGGGGGAAATAAGCCACACAGAAGATTATTTTTTTCATGTTATCCAAGGTAATAGAGATAAAAACACATTCAACAACATGATTGTATTGTATTAAAAGCTTTGGGCACAACGATCTCTTGGCCGCTATGAGAACACCACCTCCACGAGACACATTAGTAGTACGATAATCCCGATCCTGGCGAAACGTGATATACCGATCATCAATAATAACACAGTTATTAAAATCATCATTGAGCCAGGTTTCCGTGAAACATATAATATCAAAATTTTCAGCCAAAACAGAAATACCAACTTCATTAAACTTTGTTCTTAGGCCGCGAACATTTTGATAATAAACAGTTAACTGGTTTCTACCTGATTGAATTTCTGAATTATTATTGGCACGCAAATGTACATGAGGTAGTCAATCAGACGCAAGGCTAGTGTTTATCGGTCTGTCAATAGTTCTCCTCGGGAATCCTCTAAATTCAAGTATGTTAATTCCATCCGGCCATAAATTGGGATCACAAAGCGAGTCGTAATTTTCTGCTGCGGAAGACAAGACAAATGAGGCATAAAGGTCCTTATTACGGGTATCAATTTTCACACAGTCAAAAGAGAAACCAAGATCACCAATCAAATCTGTAATTTCGCTGGCCGTTGTGCCAGGATGAAATTTATTCACGAGAATTCGACGTTGTTTCACGGGCTTAACAACCCGTAGCGAAGAATCGGATCGCTTACCCAGAACCACTGGGGCTTTGTTTCCCACGACGCCGACGGGTTGCCTTACTGCTGCGGCAGCAAGAGTAGACTGAGTCGAAGAGGGATCAACTGCGGTGACTAGACCTGTTGACCTCGGCAGAGGCTGTATAGGAGACGTAAAAACAGAAGACTTAGCAGCGGCCGCATAGCTATAGACAGGATTAAAAGATGATTCAATTTTGTCAATCCTCGTATTCATTTCCTGCTTCATTATTAGGAATTGGTTCGATAACTCATCAAGTTTGGTCATAACATCGGTAGATACTGCATCCTGAGGAATAACAGTTAGGAGCTGTTTAGGTGGAACAGAAGACTTGAAAGATACTAGAATGTTATTTTTTATGATATCAAACTCAGACTTATCTGCAACAGTGCTACTTTTTCTTTCGCAAACCTTTAGGAAAATTCTCGAAAGATCATGCAAGGCAGACACCAAGAAATCAGCATCAAAAACACCCACCGACTCAGTTGCCGCCATCTTGGAACTGTAATGTGGGAAAAACTGTAATGTGGGAACTGTAATGTGGAAATGTCAATAAAAAACTGTTTATGACATTAGTTTTGGTTTTAACAAAAAAAAAACCGTTTAACTCGTAAAAAAAAACTTAATAAGGTGCAATTAATCCCTTGGAAATTGAGTTTTGAGTTGTGTTTGATATGATAAACAGAAAGTTTTGTATTAATTATTCTAAAACAATTATGTATGATATCAATATTTCGTAACGTGGTAAAAATTCTATTGGAAGACGCCATTTTTGGTAACAAAAATTTCTGGATACAATTGGGAATGCTAAAATACTTTATTTGCTTGGAAAATATTTATTTTAATTGTTAAATATTAAGCATTAAGTCTAGCTAATTGTTGAAATCTAGTTACTTTGAGCGTAATAGATATTTTTGTTGCGAAGTATGTATTTTGATATCGAAAAAGAAAAAAATATTTAAGAATTTTGTGTATTCAAAGTCTGAATGATAGCACGGTTTAAAATTCTTGGAAAAATATTTTTGCATACATTCGAAAGGTATAAAATAATTATACTGTTGAAAAATTATTGTGTTTATCAAGTTTTGATAGCGTATAAAAATAATTAAGAATTTTAGTGTATTCAAGAATAATTTTATTTTGAATGACAACACTGTCAAAATTCGTGGAAAAAAATACTTGTGTTTATTAAAATATTTGTTTCTTATCAAAATATTTGTCTGTATAAACTAATTATACTGTTTAAAAAATCTTGAGTTAATCAAGTTTTGGTTTTGAAAAAAAAAATATGTTCGCTGACAAAAATGGCGGACAGTAAAGCTTGAGTAAAGTTTCCTGTTTGACTAAAAAAAATATCGAAGCTACGAAGGCTTTTTTTTATTAGGTTATTGACAGGTGTTCGTATTTCGAATTTATTATTTCCTGTGGTTAAAATAAAGATGGTATTTATTTTTGATGCTGTTTTTTTTAAGTAAGAAGAAAAACATCTGTTGAGTGTGCTTACAAATATTCTATTTTTATTTTATTGGAAAATAATTTCGTGTATTCATTTTATTTATCTTTTGTTATTGAATATTGAATGCATAAAGAGGGATGTTGTTAAAAGTGATTTTTATATTTCTTGCATTAAAAATATAAAATTGAACATATTCTTAAAATAAATTTATCGCAAATAAATTTATTTTTACTTTATTCCCGAGTGTGTATTTATGCAATCGAAACATTTTTTCGAATTTATAGCGTAATAGGTTTTATTAAATTGCTTGTATTAAATAAAATTAAACCTTGTTATTTGTCTTAAAAAAGATATTGACTAAATTAAAAAGGTTTATGTTTAAGAAGGCTTATGTTAAATTGCTTGTATTAAATCAAATTAAACCTTGTTATTTGTCTTTAAAAAGAAATTTATTAATTTATAAAGGTTTATGTTTAAGAAAATTATACTTTTATTTGTGAATTAAGATATATTATAAAAAAAAAGTTAATATTATATGAAGTCCATTACGAGAGTGTGGATTTGTCTCAAATATTTAAATAGGCTTTTTAATATCTTGATAGGTAAAAGTAGTTAATTATTTGTTTATAAATATGGCAATTTGGGGAAAGTGTCGAAAAGTGGACTTATTAAACTTAGCCACTGAGATGAACATTGAAATAGATGCAAATGCGACAGTTTTAACCTTGAAAGAAGCCATTAAAGGTAGTGAACATTATGAACTAGACTTCGTTGAGTCGTTTCTTCAAACTGCTGTCGAGGAAAGATTGACGAAGGAAGCAGACGAAAGGACCAGAAGACAGGCACAAGAAGAAGATGAAAGGACCAGAAGACAGGCACAAGAAGAAGATGAAAGGGTCAGAGCGAGACAACTAGAAGAGCATCGATTGTTTCTAGAAAAACAGGAGTCGGAAAATAAATTTCTTCTCGAAAAATTAAGATTGGAGAAAAATGGAATAAGCGAGGCTCCAAGACACAGAGAAGATATACACCATCTGATGACGAAATATGACTCCAAATCTGATATCAGCTTGTACTTAGTCCTTTTCGAAAGAACAGCAAAGAGAATAGGACTTCCAGAAGAGCAATGGGTGTCTCATCTAACGGGACTCTTGCCAATGGAAATGGCCCAACTCATCGCTCGAGAACCGGAAGAAACATACGAAGATTACGAGGCTGTTAAGAAGGTTCTTCTGAACAGATTCAAACTAAGCCCAGAAAAGTTCCGTCAACTTTTTTATAATCACAATAAAGGACTGGAGGGAACTTGGAAAGACTTTTTGTTCGAGTTGAAAAATTATTTCTATGAATGGATAAGAGGGTTAGAAGTGAGCACCTTTGAAGATTTGTGCAATTTGATTTTGTCTGAACAAGT
This sequence comes from Oedothorax gibbosus, assembly GCA_019343175.1. Taxonomy (NCBI): domain Eukaryota; kingdom Metazoa; phylum Arthropoda; class Arachnida; order Araneae; family Linyphiidae; genus Oedothorax; species Oedothorax gibbosus. The sequence continues at coordinate 7,962,701 of CM033278.1, forward strand.
GAAGCGGAAGACCAGTTTGGAAATTAAAAATCATTTCATCGATGAGTGGACCCAGATGAAAAATCCAGAAAGGGTCGCAGAAAAACTGGATGAATACGAAAACGTAAGGCTGCTCATGAAAAAGAAGACATTCCCATCAAAAAAAATCTTTCAAACCATGGAGAGGTAAAAATCAATCTGAAACAAAGGCCCCTCTAAACGAACCAAGGGTTGAGAAGAGTGAAAATGAAAGAAGTAAAAATAATGAAGCTTTCGAAAAACGCAGGAAACCAGGGTGTTTTCGTTGTAATTCTACTGAACATCTAAGGCCTGACTGTCCCTTGATGAAGAAAACCTGTAGGAACGTCAGACATCAACCGTCTTATAAAGAAAGGAGACGAAGATGTTATGTCACCATATACCTTCATGGCTGAAGTCAATGGATTCATTATGCCTATTTTGCGAGATACTGGAACCAGCATCGATGTTGTGTGCCGCAACCGCATCACTCCTGAAATGTTAACCGGAGAGAACATTTGGGTGCAACAACCATTGGACGAATTTCCAGTTTGCTTACCGTTGGCAGAAGTGGAGCTGAAGGGAGAGTTTGGACACGTCATAACTAAAGCAGCTGTCGTTCCATGCCAGTTAGATAAAGGAGGGTATCTGCTTGGGAACCAAACAGCAGCCTTGTTGGAGACAATGAAGAATGAAGATGTTCCTCACCAGATTAACGCTATAGAAACAAGAGCTCAAAAACGTAAAGCAGAACAAGAGCAAGCTGTCGGAGACATAATTGAAGAAGTCGTGGACGAAGAGGAAAACGAGAATGACGAAATAACAATTGATGAGGATGATCTGTTTTCATTTCCACCTAAAGAAGATAACTATGAGGCTTGGCGTTGTTGAAAGTAGATTCCAAAACTTTCTTAGATCAACAAAAAGAATGCCCTGAGCTGAAATCGCTTTTGGAAAAAGTGCAAGAAAATACAGGTGAACCTGTTGGTGATTGGTAAAGCTAGAAAATGGAATACTCGTGAAGAGAAAGATGGACAAGACAGGAGTGGAGAGACTGCTACTGGTTGTGCCTAAAAAGTATCGAAATGACTTGAAAGCCTTTTGTCATGAGGGGACATCGGGACATTTAGGAGTGACAAAAACGAAAGACATCTTTTCCAGACACTTCTTTTGGCCCCAGTGTTATTAAGAAATCGAAGACTACGTTCGAAGCTGTGACAGATGTCAACGCGTTGGAAAACCTTTTGACAAAAAAAGGCTCCTATGAAGATAGTTCCAGTGATTCAAGAAGTCTTTTCCAAGATAAATGTCGATGCTTGTGGACCTTTGCCAGTCACTCCAAGTGGAAAAAGATATCTGTTGACTGCGATGTGCCTATCATCCAAATATCCTGATGCCGTCCCAGTAGAAGATATAACATCTGTGACTGTTGTTGACGCCTTATTGCAAATCTTTAGTAGGATGGGATTTCCAAAGGTTTTTGCAGTTAGATCAAGGAAGTTCTTTTACCAGCGCACTCAGTACAACTTTTCTCGAGAAATTCGGAATAAAAGTAGTTCACAGTTCTGTCTATCATCCACAAAGTAATCCAATTGAAAGATTTCATCGAACAGTTAAAAGAGTCTTAAAGGTGTTGTGCTTAGAGTCTGGGAGTGATTGGGAGCAAGCAATATATCCAGCTCTGTTCGCCCTAAGAACTGTTACCCATGAAAGCACTGGATTTACTCCTGCTGAACTGGTGCATGGCAAGAATCTTCGAACGCCTCTCACTCTGCTGTATGAAAAATGGTTGGACGTGGAAGAAACGGAAGGTGAGCCAGTGACTGAATATGTCTTCTCTTTGATTAATCGAATGAAGCGCTGTCAAGAACTAGCAATATCAAAGATGGAAGAATGCCAGCAAAAGAATAAGACTTGGTACGACAAGAGGGCAGTAAAAAGAGAATTTCGAATAGGAGACCTAGTACTGATTTTTGCTACATTTAAAAGCAACAAGTTAAGCCCACATTGGACAGGTCCTGGAACAATCCTAAGAAAAACTCTCTGAAACCAATTACGTTGTGCAGTTGCCTGGTGAAAAAGCCACTTCAAAGGTGTACCATGTGAATATGCTGAAGCCATACTATAAACGACCAGAAGAAGTGAATTATTTGATAAGTGATCTAGAAGGAGAAAATGATGAGGAACAAATGGAAATACCTTGTGTGGACTCTAACCCGAATATATTGGACCTTGAAGAGATGTTTCAAGATTATGGCGAGAGTTCAAATATGAATGAAGACCAAATCGCTCAAATGAAGAAACTAGTTTGGAAATATATGAAGTGCTTTTCAATGTCCCAGGAAAAACCGAACTCGTCATTCATGACATTGAACTTAGCGAAGAACAGTCCATCCTTTCAAAGCCTTATCGAACATCGCCAAGACAAAATGCAATTCTGAAAACCGAAATACAGAAGATGCTGGATCTGAAAATCATAGAAATTGGTTTTTCAGATTGTACTTCACCAATGATTCTTGTAGAAAGCACCTGGTAAGGATCCGAGGCCTTGCATTGACTATAGGAACTTGAACAAGATCACAAAAACAAAGTTCTTTCCTCTTCCAAATATAGAAGAAAGAATTGAAATAGTGTCTTCTGCTCAGTACATAACAGTTCTGGATTTGTCTAAAGGCTATTGGCAAATTCCCCTCACTGAGCGAGCACAAAGACTGGCAGCATTTGTGACTAACTTTGGCACATATAACCCTTAAGGATGCCATTTGGTCTAAAGAATGCTCCTTACGAATTTAGTAAGATGGTATATCAACTTCTAGAGGGATGCGAGGAGTACGCAGTTCCATACCTCGATGACATAGCGATTTTTTCGAACAGTTTCGCTGAACATCTAAAACAAGTCGATATAGTGCTGAAAAAGAATAGAAAAGGCGGGTCTAACCATCAAGCCTTCAAAATGTAAATTTGCTCAAGCGCGAGTGCAGTATCTTGGACATATTGTTGGACAAGGTCTTAGGAAGCCAGCCGAACTAAAAATTGAGGCGATCAAGAACTTTGCAAACCTAAAAGTAAAACTGAAGTTCGTGCCTTTTTAGGGTTAGCCGGTTACTATAGCCGATACATTCCAATGTTTTCGTCGATTGCTGCCCCTTTAACTGATTCTTTAAAAGGGAAAGCTAGAAAAGGACCTATTACGTGGACTAAAGAATGTGAGGAAGCATTTGACAAGCTAAAGAACTGTCTTTGTAACTATCCTGTGCTGTACTCACCAGACTACCAAAAACCGTTCATAGTTGAAACTGATGCGTCAGATCAAGGAATGGGAGTAGTTTTGTCCCAGTTGGCAGACAATGAAACTGAAGAACACCCGATTATATACCTAAGCAAGAAATTTACTAGTGTTGAAAAACGATATAGTGTCAGTGAGAAAGAGTGTGCCGCCATCATCTTTGCAGTTTCAAAACTTAAGTGTTATCTCGATGGGAATTTCTTTCAAATTGTGACTGATCATAATCCTTTAGTGTGGCTGAATACTCACGCGAGTTCTAACGCACGTTTAATGCGATGGTCACTAATATTGCAACCTTTTAATTTTGAAGTTATTCATCGAAAGGGAAAACTGCACCAAAATGCAGATGGATTGAGCCGGATCCACACTCTCTAAAAAAAAAAAATGTGTGTATGTGCCCAATTTAATGATATTCGCATTTATTTCTTTTCATACTTACATTTATTTCTTTTCATGTGTTTATTTTAAATTTAGTTTTTTTCGACACTGGGGATTGATAATTTTTGTTTGGCACTTGCCTAGGTTCCTGGAACAATTACATAACTCTTGTATGAACACTAATCATAAACTTTCTCATTCTTCGAAAGTTTTCCCCAGGGGAGGGGGAATCCTGTAACGTACCTGATCCGTGGCCCTCTAGCGGCCACTCCAGAAGTTCCCCGCCGAAACGGAACGAGAACAGAACTATTTTTGGAACTGGATGTTATGGACGAATAGAGAGCTTGTCCGAAATGGACATGAGGTTGATTAAGAAGAAACCTGTTTTAAATGGTTTTTAAATCTAAATTGTTTTCTAATAAAATTGAAACGTTAATGCTTGGTAAATCGACTTGTCATCGTGGTGTGGTTGTTGTGTTTGGTTGTTGGTGGTCTCCTGATCACGCTACTACATTACACCGACCACAAGGACTTTCGGACCCAACAGATTTAACGAGCACGTACTCCGCATATACTCGGTGGGTCTTCAGTGGTACCGGGACTCGATCGCGGGACCTTCCGATCGCTATACCGAGACGCTGACCGGCTCCCCACAGCCCCAGAATCTTTGGTGACAAATAGAATCTTTTTTCGACAAAACACAGTATACACAGTTAACAGTTACCATTAGAAGTATACCGTTTGGTGGAGGTTGTACATTTCTGGAGACTTTATCGTTGCGCCCACAAAATGGAAACGAACCTATTTAAATTATGTGTTTTGATGTACTCTTTATATGAGGTATTGAGAGTAGATTGTGTAGACAACCATATTTCAGGGAGCATACGTTCTAGCACTTTTTTCAAATGTTATATGGTATACTGACTGAAACCAGCTCGACGAAAAATACAAATAGACTTACACGATCTATATAATCCGAATAAATCCTATAGGTAGAAAGGTAGGAAGGTTGGTACATGTATTTTCCGGTTAGTGTGCTTGATCAAAGGCCCGCTTATAAACCTTCGTCAAGTAAGACAGATACAGACAGAATTTTTACTGACACAGGAGAGAAAGTACACCCAGGACGAAGGCGGTAATCGAGCCCGCACCCGGTACAGACTGTTAGCGTAATGGGCTGCGATCAAACCCACTAGGCCACCCGGGTCCTTCTGAAGTTTAAGTTTGTGCATCTGGAGAAGATTTTGTTGGCCAAAGTGCCAACCCTTTTGAAGCAAGTCACGGTGTACTAATAAACCCGACCGACTTTTAAAAAAATTTCATTTGGCTTGTTTCAGGTTGCGTCTTTCCTTCCAAATTCATTTCTTGGCTTTCTTCAATTGGTGCTACAAGAAAAAAATAATTTAATATTTTTGTTAATGAAACTTACCAAAATGACATTTTCAACTTTGAACCTTTCTTAAGATGTGGTGATTGACAGGGTTTTTTTTAGTTATATTAGTTATAATTAGCTTGTTTCAGGTGACATGATGACGTATATCTTTCAGTTTTTCATTCCTGATTTTTCCTGGATCGGAACTCCAATTGGTGCTGTTTTCCAGCAATACATTGATTCACCAATATAGGCTCGGTAAAGAACTTATTTCATTCTGTTGCCACTCCTCTCCTGACCTGCAACATGCTCATGGTATTTGTCGACCTACCACCGATATCTCATCTGAACACCAGTCACATCATAAGATGTTCCCACATTGCTTCGTTAGGGTACATAAAACTGACTTGGCGACTTACAGACAGCTTCAGTTTTTTTCCTCGCCAAGCATCTTCACCTTATTACACCTCTATGAACTTTCCAATCTGGACAGCTTTGCTTCTTCCTCCAGCAACCGGATTAAATTCTCTTTCACGTCGGATACCACGTCTCTACCTCATTTTATCAAGGACCGGATTGCAAAAGTGAAATTTAATTTAAAAGTTCTGCTAAATATTCCCCGCTGACAAAAGTCTCCCGACTGATGCCAATTATGGGGATCTAAGTATTTCCAAAATATATCTTATTTAGTATATACTCTCGGATTCGTATAACTGTGACTTTAACAATGGATATAATTTTAGCGCTGGGTGCGTTAAAGTTCGTGCCATTTACGGTGTGCTGTGAATATATAATAAAAATTCAGTTTACAATCAGCCTAATTTGTGCAAAGACAGGTTTTGTAAGCTACAGCTTACGTGTAACAAAACAAGATTCGAATTCTACACAAAATTGTTTTTGGGATTTATAATAGAAATGTTTTATGCTAGTTTCTAGAAATCTTCTTAAAAAAGATTTTTCAATATCCTCAATTTTGAATTCTATAAGTTAATCTTCCCAAGAAAGGAAAGATATAGCAGTTTTTAATAGAGCACCCAGTGAATTTTAAAAAATACATTATAATAGAATATGAATATATATTAAATTGTTAGTTAGTTTTATTTTAAATATATACTTCTAATTACAATTATTATATAAAATTTGATATATTTCTTGACCTGAATTTTTCTTTACTTTGACTTATCTCACAAGCGTGTAGAATTGCCTTAGATATCTGTCGTAGAATTTTTTTTGTTTTAAAAGTATTGCTGAAAAACTAAAAGAGATACAGACTTCAAATTTAGTACACCTGTTTCCAGTTTCTGTCGGACGTCAAAATAAGGTATTCTAAAAAATCCTGCATCTGCAAACGGTAGCTGTCATAGAACTTTTTTGATTATAAAGTTACCTCATAAGGTATATAATTGCCTTTAAATGTGTGCATTGATTTATTTAGTAGTAATTGTAAGTTTTGCAAGTTGCACACCCCTAGTTTGTAAAATATATGAATAGTAAATACAAAGCAAATCTTTTCATTTCTCGCCTTTAAAACTAAACTCCTTGGCGTAACAGCCCATTAGTGGGCAAGGCCTGCCGTGTCCAATTCATCTTTCGCGACCAAGTGCTCTTTGATGTTGGGCATATGTCCCGGTTAAGTGGTCAACCTCACGCGGGACCCCCAGTGTTTAGTTCCCAAACATGCTTGGTCCTCATTGTATCGACCCAATTAAGGGATGAAAGGTTGAGTGAACCTCGCCCAATTCGGGAATCGAACCCCGGCCCTGTGGCACGGCAATAAAAAGAACTACCACTGAGCTACGGGGCCTCAAATCATCCACGAAGCCTCACATTCCTCGCCTTTACCCTTACATTATATCAAAACACTACCACACCTTAAGGCCCGGTGCATCTTTCCTTAGGAATCCCTTATTGAATCCCGATACAAGACAAAAGGGGATCTAAAGAAAAAGAAGCGAAAGAGCAAAGATGCTCTTCCGAAAGATTAATCTTTAATCCCGTGCATCTTCTCTGCTATCTTTGATCCGGGATGCTGCTGTTCACCGATGTCCGATAACTAGAATTCCACACCTTTGACTCTGCATTTGCTTAGGTTTGAAAAAGCTGTTTACTGCACGATATCTGTAATTTGTAATTTAATCGTTTCCGGCTGTCTATTTCTAACAAGCTTTATAAACTTTAACACAGCCAATTTCGCCTTGTAATTTAGAACTACGGTCAACTGACGTTGTCGACACTTGAGCGGACACCCAACGGAAGTTCAATGCACGATATTTTTGGGTGCAAAGATACTAGGATTTAGTTTCTTCAGTTAGCCAAATTAATAAAAAAAATATTTTTTTTAAAAAATTATTATTATTATTATTATAATTATAATAATTATAATAATTAGAATAATTATAATAATTATAATAAATATTATAATTATTATAATTAGTATTATAATTAGTATTATTATTATCGTCATCGTCATCATCATCATCATCATCATTATCATCATTATTATTATCATTATTATCATTATTATCATTATCATCATTATCATTATTATTATTATTATTATTATTGCTTCGTATATTGTCAACCGCTAGAGCTGTTGCCATTCATTAAGTAAAAAAAACCTACTGTTGAATAATAATAAATCCCAGGCGCACGAGATTTTGTTTTTGATTGTTTTCAATTTCTTCTTTTATTTATTCATTAAAAAAACTAATTTTGTAATAAAAAAGATTACATAGATTTTTGTTATGATAGATTTGGTGTAATGGAAATCCAAAATGAAAAAAAAAATAATTTGAAGTAAGGGACACAAGAGAAAAAAAAAATTATGAGTAAGATATATATAAAGCCTATTTTCCGAAAATATGTAGCCATAGATCAGTCTTAAAAATTCATTGGTGTAAGCTTAGAGAAGTTTGTTTTGTAACGTTACTGCATAAAGTAACCTGTTTGGGGGCATCCATAAATTACGTGATGCCTTTAAGAGGGTGAGGGTGTTCGGGCCGAATATAACCAAATCGCTCGTGTGAGGGGGGGGGGGGGGGTCTTGTAAAATATCACGTAATTCTTCCCCTCGAAGATATCAGCGTAAAATAGCAAGGAAAAACAAGAAGTTCATAAAGAACTAAAATAGCCTATTTTCCTGTTACTTAAATACTTACTGAAGTTATAATCGGGAAAAAAAACTAGGTTCCTAAAGTAAATATCATCAACAGCCATTTATACACTAGATTTATACACATTAGAAAAAAAATCGAAACACAGCACCCAGCTATAATTTAAACTTCTAAAACCCAAAATCAACTATTTTCCTTAATATTCTTTCGCAAATTAACTTAATATTATTTATCATCTGCTCGTGATTTATTTGTAGTTCGAAGAATAATTAAATATTTATTAATAACAAAAGTAATGAAACTACTCCTAACTGCATTAAAAAATAAGAAATGTAAATTAAAATTAAGCATAATTGTATGCAAAAGTATGCCTTGCCGCTTTCTTGGTAGATAATTAATGAATAATCAAAGAATCAAATTGTGCTACATTTTAGGACGTCATTCCAAACTGATTCATGAAAATATTATTTTGCTTCAAATATGTTTAAATAAATAAAGTTTCTCATGCCATTGTTGATTTGGCAACAGTGATTTAAATGACTCAAAATTGAATTTCAATGCTAATTCAATGGGAAATTCGCCGAAAGATAGTAGATTTATGTCCGTCCGGACGTACAGACAGACGGACAAAAAGTATGAAAGTTGGGTATCTGAGGTCATAGCTTTCTAACAAAAAAAGAATTTTTAAGATCCGATGGATAGAACCGATTTTGGAAGGGGGGTACGGACAGACGGACAGACAGACAGACGGAAAGACAGACAGACATACGAACAGACAGACAGATGGACATCAACCGCATTTCAATACCTACAGCGATTTAAATGACTCAAAATTGAATTTCAATGCTAATTCAATGGGAAATTGGCCGACAGATAGTAGATTTATGTCAATTCGGACGTACAGACAGACGGACAAAAAGTATGAAAGTTGGGTATCTGAGGTCATAGCTTTCTAACAAAAAAGAATTTTTAAGATCCGATGGATAGAACGGATTTTGGAAGGGGGGTACGGACAGACAGACAGACAGACAGACGGACATCGACCGCATGTCAATACCTACTTTTTTATTTTTTTAATTCTTTCGAATTAAAAAAAGAAAAGTAGGCTAAAAAGAGTTAAATTCCAGTGAAATATGACTCTCTACTTATAAATTTGGCAAAAAATCTCACGTGATATTTATTGTAGCTTTCTGAACCCTATTTCAAGTTGTTGGAGCTATAAAAAAACTATTTAAAATTCTCTTAAAAAGATATCAAATAAAAATATATATGAATCTCACCAGGGGAGGGAGGGTCAAAAAGACGAAATCGCATCAAGTGATTAATGGATGCTCCCTTTCCAGTTTTATAGAGTAACGTTACATCTCAAGCCATAATTACTACCAACCGCATATTTTAATGCTCACATACATATTGATTATTTCAAAATGAAGGTGATATAAGACCATTCATTGTGATGATTTAAGACTACGCACTCGGCTGCAGCACCTGGTAGGGTAGGGTAGGTACATATATATACAAGCCTGTGTGCTTTTTCAGAGACCCGCTTATAAGCCTTCGTCAAGTAAGAAAGAATTTTTACTGTCACAGAGAAAGAAAGTACACCCAGGGCAAAGGCGGGATCGAACCCGCACCCGTTACAGCGCGCAGACTGGTGTCGTAATGGTGCAAACAAATCGGCTATCCGGGCCCCGAGCACCTTGTTCAAGGTACATATTTGCTGGTGCATAAAGAATTCATGCAAATTGCAATACATACACGTGAACACTGACAAAAGTAGCTTCGAATCAAATTAAGTTAATGCTCAAATAAGCATGTTTATTTAAAGTCATGATTTTTTTTCCCTAGAAAAACATTGCATCTATAAATGCTTTTAAATAGTCACTAATTTTAGCTTCCACACTACGTTTATAACGTAAAAAGTGGAAATTATTATAATCGTTCATCCGTCTGTCTGTCTGACAAGTCTGTCCGTCACCCACTTTCATAGCCCAAACTACAAATGCTACGGACAAGTGTGATACGTCAAAAAAATTCAGCGCATCGAAATTAGAATACATTAAAAATTTCAGAAAAGAATTCGAATTCGAAGGTACTTCAATTATTTAAAAAAAACTGCAAAATTTAATGCTCATTTAAAAAGCATAGGAAGCCATTTGTATTAGAATTTAATCACCATGCCATTCGCAACAATCGCTCGAGAAACTTTATTCCTTTTGAAATAATAAATTAACAAAAATTTACTTTTTGCAACATAAATCAGTTTGAAATGATGTCAAATATATTTTATAAAAGAGATTATTTGATTAATATGAAATGTTTTGGTTCTATTTAAAAGCAATGAATATTACAAACTTATTCTTTGAAATATAAATTAATTTAGCAAACGATAAGAAATGATTATTGAATTTCGAAATCAAATAAATGAAACTAGCCGAATTTAGCATGTAAATGTTTAATATAGAATATCAATGCTGTGTTTGTCGCGTTTTTACCTGTTAAACACGACTGTTGTGTGGAAGCAGATTCTGTTACAAACATAGATATCATAGTTAAAGTATTAGATTGGTTGATCACGTGACCTCCAATGCCAACGACGACGGGACGCGCATGGAGGCATTTTAAGAGGGCGAAATTGCCAGTGTTGCTGCCGCTTTAAGGAGAAAATACTACGAAAAAAAATACCATTTATTTCTAAAATTACAAAAAAAAATACTAGAAAAGGATTTAAAATCACTAAAAAGATTCCAAAATGCAGCTAGTATTTTTACGATTTTTTTTGTAATTTTAGAATTAAATGGTATTTTTTTCGTAGTATTTTTCTTCTTAAAAAGTGGCAGCAACACTGGCCATTTTGCCCTCTTAAAATGCTTCCATGCTCATCCCGTCGTTAGCATTGGAGGTCACGTGATCAGCCAATCTAATACTTTAACTATGATATCTATGGTTACAAACCCTACTTGTTTAAATCTCAAATATCCTCAAACCATTCAAACGTATCAAGAATCTATTTTTCAATATCTCACGCCTTTTTGTATTAAAGAAAACATCGATTTTATTTACGTTAGAAAAAGAAAAAAGAAAGAGCAGAGATGAAAGAAAAAATAATAATAGTACGAAGCCCGATGTCAAAATGCCAATTCCGATGTCACGCGGATGTCGGCGCGGCGTTTACGCAGCTGATGGAACAAAGAACGTCCCAAAATTTAAATTCGACTTTTCTTTCTTCGCAGTTTTCTTTCTTTTGTCAGCGTAACTTTTTTTCTCGTTTGATTATTTGTTCGATGCATTTTAAAACACCTTTTTTATAAGTTGCGTGGAACGAGTTTCAATTTGGATTCCGAATTTTTTTTTTGTTTGATGACAATTTTGGGAATAAGGGAAATCGAATATTGTTGTAAAATTTTGTTTTGTGCTTTAAATTGTAACACATTGTGGTTTTCTTGGCAAAGTTTGCGTGGTTTAGTTTACAACTAAATTTATTTTTATAATTGCGTGAAAAAAATCCGACTTTTACATTATAATGAGAACGATTCAGATGATGTAACGCTCTTATTTTCATTTTTTCTGTACTACGATTTAATTAGTTGCTTCGGTTTCACTATCAAAATGACCAATATAGATATGCTAACTTTCTTTAACTAATGTTTTGAACAACCAATAGCACAGCAAGAAGTTGGCATTGAAAAAGTTTAATAAGTAAAATATTTTTAGAAAACACATTTTCGAATACAAAAACAAAAGTAATTCCGGAAAAGAAATGAAAACAAACCATTGGAGCTGTTGCCATCCACGACGTGAATCAACCCCATTTTAATATCAAGCGCGTGCAAAAAGTTATACTTTTTGAAACCAGAGACATTAAATAGAATGGACTGCTTATTCAATAGTAAAGAAGCTTCCAAAAACGTCCTCATCATCAAAAATCGCCAAGAGGAGAAAGGCTGCTACATGTGGCAGTTTATCGCTACCGTTTCGTTAGAACTCTGCCAATTGTCGCCAGACCTGAAAATCAGGTAAGAGCAAAGAGTTCTATAGTAGGGTAGAGACTGAACCTGGCAACAGCACCATGGACCAACACGGAGACAATATAGGGTGGCATGTGGGGCCCGATGGCCGAGTGGTGTGGATCGCAGGCCATAACGCTAGCAGTCGGCGCACTGTTAGAGGTACGGGTTCGATTCCCGCCTTTGCCCTGGGTGTACTTCCTTTCTCAGTATCAAAATTATAAATTAACTTGCACTTTTGCCACTCTATTCGGGCTGCGTAGTGAGCCATGGCTGCCGATGGCAGCTCAGTACGAGTCGTTCATCTACCCTACTATAGAACTCTTTGGGTAAGAGTAGGCTGGGAAACCAAAATGGTGATTTACGTCTATTTCCAAGTCACGTGGGTTTGCCAAAACTACTGCTCGGATTTTAATGTGTTTCGTAGACGATAATTTTTAGCTTTTTGCTGCTGTGTTCAATATATTTGCTTTCATTCGTTCTAAGATGCTTAATTTTTGAACACTTTATAAAATTTAAACATAAATTAAAAAGGGATCTGCGATGCTTCACAGGTAAGATTGTTTAGATAGGCATATGTACCGTAATTTTATTCCTAAAAACCTATAATTTGAATAGGGTAAATTTATATATATAAAAGGCAAAACCCTGACTGACTCACTGACTTACGTATCAACGCAGTCGAGTGACGAGCCGAAACATGAGTAGGCACCCAATGCAACTTTTAAGGGTGACATCGTACGCAGCGTCGGGACTTTAAAAAATATTTAACGTGCACTCCCACCACACGACCACACGGGGTATTATTCGGGACATGGGGCATTTTTGGCTGCATGTGCCGTTTATATAGGTCGGCAGTAATTTTGACAATGCCCGGACCCGAATCTGGGACCTATCGCATGCAAGGCGAACGCCTTTACCGATTGGGCTCCCCAGCCATGTCGATTGGTCGAATAGGGAGTGGAATGTTTACCACATTCTGGCCATTTTCGGATGTAAGAGGGCAAATAGAAACTGGCCATTATGTCATACTATTCTGGCAATTTTAACAGGGCCTATGGGAAAGCCAACTAACTCTTAGAATGGCCTGGATACAATCGGACTTCTTTATTTTTAAATTAATGCTGATATTAGAATGGGAGAAAAGTATAATATTCTGATGGAGTGCTGACCAGTGGAGAGGGGATCAATTGGTATAAAATAAAAGTTTACATAAAAAAAACAATCACCCTAAGGGTACACCCGTGCAACGCCGGGTTTATAAAGCTAGTTATTCTATAAGCTCTTTTAAAGTTCAGTGATTATTTTCTTGATAAAAAATATTTTGTAAAAATTCTAATTAGCCTTCTGCGCCATATGCATTGATCACATCCACGATAAAATAACTATAAAAAGAATGTTTAGCTTTTTTCTAATAAAATAGCTGCAATAAGATGCCAAAAGTAGAAATCTTTTTTATCGAAATAGCAATTCATTTTTGTTTCTTTCCCAACTTCTTTTTCATACCACTAGATTGTCGGCCTCATACGTTCAAGTCGTTGTGGAAAAACTCGCCAAATAGTAAACTCGCCATATATATATGGTCAGGGTGCAGTCACGTGACTGCGCCCTGACATGAAGAGGACGCTTTAAGTTTGTCAACGCGCAGTCCATTCTATTTAATGTCTCTGTTTGAAACATACAGTGAAAAAAAATACTTTTTTCATTCTTTTCATAGGAGGCCAACATTTCAAGTAAAATTTTTAGTTCATAATATCCATGTTATTAGGGCCGTAGGCCTAGTGGTCAGACTCTCGGTCTCGAGATCGGAAGGTCCCGCGATCGAGTCCCAATACCACTGAAGACCTACCGAGTATATACGGAGTACGTGCTCGTTAAATCTGTTGGGTCCGAAAGTCCTGTGGTCGGTCATTGCGCAGTTTACCACGGGTACAGGTCTCTGGAGACTATTTCCCTGCCCTTCAGGGACATGTCTAAATTGTGGAGGGGGCGATAGATGGCAGCAACTGTCTTGTATGTGTGTATGTCGTGTCCGTCTTTCTTGACGAAGGTTTATAAGCGGGTCTTTGTGACCAAGCACACAAGCCTGAAAATATATGTATACGAACCAACCCATCCATGTTATAGTTACATTGGAATCATTGTTTAATGCTTATGTTTGGCACTCTAGTTACATTGGAATCACTGTTGTTGCATTTTTATCTCTTCTGGAAGCTAAAAACTTTCAATTGGTTTGAAAATCCGAATCAGAATTCATATTCAAATGTGTGATTTTAAACTTAAAAATAAGATTGTCTTTGTAGTTCCACAGATTTATCGATTTATTTTACGTTAAAACAATATGTACGTGAATTATTTTTGAACTAATGTGATATTTGCTTTTTTTACGTAATTATGAACATTTATTTGTGTAATTTGACAACAAGTGTTAATCCGTTGATAAGTTTTTAGTTACACTTCGGACCTATCTAAATTTTTCACATATCATGGACACGACAACAACAAGTTTTAGCTTCCACACTACGTTTATAACGTAAAAAGTGGAAGGTTTTATAATCGTTCAGTCCGTCTGTCTGTCCGTCACCCACTTTCACAGAAAGAACCACAAGTCCCACAGACAAGTGGGATACGTCATTTTGAAGCAAAAAATCAGATTAGGCTACATTCCAAATTTCATTAAAAAATTTAAATTAGAAGTTTATTTAAAATTGAAATAACTAAAAATGTAATCTTAATTGAAATAACATGCAAATTCTATTTTATTCAATATTTCACTGTTGCCATCCACAAGTCCCACAGACAAGTAGAATACGTCATTTTGAAGCAAAAAATCAGATTAGGCTACATTCCAAATTTCATTAAAAAATTTAAATTAGAAGTTTATTTAAAACTAGGTGGCACGCCCCCTGCTCGCTATCGCTCGCCAACCCCCGGGAACTGCTTGTGCAGTTCCCTTTGGATCGCTTTGCGATCCAGGCTCGCTTCGCTCGCTCACCGTTCATTGAAACATTTTAGTCTAGCCTTTGGTATCCTTTTAAAATAAAATAATAACAAATTAATGTTTATAAAGTTATACGCCTGTGTTTTTTAACAATAGTGTTTGGTATTAACAATAGTGTTTGGTAGTTCAGTCAATCGAAATTATAAGGTAAACCTACAGAAGCATGGGTTAACCTAAAGAATCGTGCCCGGCAAATTAAATCTGGTAGCCCCGAAAATTGGTGTTATAGCAACCTTTGGCCGAAATTAGCAATTGCATTGCCAATTTCTCAATGTTAATCCATTTAAATCTTAAATGTATATAATTTATTTTGAAGTTTTTTACACCAATCTTCTATCAATTATATGCTTAACGATTTTAAATAACTATTTACTTTTTTTAAAATAAATTCTTCGTCATTTTAACGTTCCACGTTTTCCATAAATCTGGTCTGCAATGTAATGAATTTTTCCTGTTACGTAAAAGTTTATTTTCTTTTAAATTTTTCAAAAATTAAAAAGAAAATATTCATTTCATTTTCATTTTTGAAATTTCATTCGAGATGGCAACCATCTCGGCAATTGCCAGAATTTGTTGTCATTTCGACTTGGCGAGAGTTTCTAATGGTCGCCAAATCCGGGCATGATTCTTTTGGTTAACCGAAGCATGTCCGGCAATTTTTTTGCCAAATCTGGTAACCCCGAAAAATCAATTTTATGGCAACCCTTGGCGACAAATTTTAGACGCCATCGCCACCTATCGCATTTTGGGCGAAGTTGTGAAAAATATGACAACGCTTCGCCGCTACTTGTAAAATTTCAATCCTTTGCAATCTACTAATTTCGTTTTGTTTTTAGTAAAAAAAAAAGTATTTTCTATTTTACTGCCATATCGAACAACGTTTCGCACATAATATTTATGGTTATTTTTCATTTTTGGACTTTTTACAGCTATTCCTGAAATTGCCAATTCTTCGTAATCCACTAATTTCGTAGTGCTTTAAAAAAAATGTATTCAATGTTTTTCTGCTGTATCGAACTATGTTTTGGGCATAATATTTAAAGTTATTTTTTCCTTTTTCGCCTTTTTAAAACCATTACTGAAAGTACACTTTTTTGTTGTTTTCAGTCGGCCACTTTGAAAATGGGTAATATTTTTGGTCACTTCAGTCGACCGTTTTGAAGGAAATTTCACAAATCCAGACAGGGTCCTTTAGATTAATCAATTATAATTTAAATTTTTATACATTAAACGCCCCTAATATTATGCATGTTTAAAGTTAAACTTACTGATTATATCCTAAAGTTGTTGTTCTTTTGGCCTTATTGCAGTCATTCCCGAAATTGTCAATCCTTGTGTTATTTCATGGTGCTTTTCTCAAAAAAATATACATTCAATGTTTTTCTGCCGTATCGAACTATGGTTTTGTGCATAATATTTATAGTTATTTTTCCCTTTTTCAAGCCATTCCTGAAGAAACACTTTTTTGTTGTTTTCAGTCGACTATTTTGAAATTAGTAGTATTTTGGTTCATTTCGATTGTTGCCATTCCAGAGTTAGAAATATAAGGAAATTTGAGTGCCGTATAAGAGTATTATATATATAGATTTAAATAACTAAAAATTTAATCTACATTGAAATAACATGCAAATTCCATTTTTATTCAATATTTTCACTGTTGCCATTTCGTTAAACGTACGAGAAACTTTATTTGAAATAAAAATAAAAATATTTATTTATGTGATATAATTCAGTTTGGATTGTTGTAATATCACAATAGAGTTCGTTTGATGGTTCATTATATATGTATGAAGAAATATGTGCATAGAGAATTCTAACTTGGCATAAAAAATATGCAAAGTTTCGCTTTTATTTTTAAAGCATCAATTGTACTAATTATATATTTTTTGAACTGTAAATTAATTTAACAAATTTATAAATTAATTAAACTATAATATATTATAGTAAATTAATTAAACTATAAATGCGTGAATTTCCGAAAGAAATGTAAATGGGAAATTAAGGCGACACAAAGATATTTATTAAAAAAGATTACATCATTATTCTTCTAACACTTCAAACAAATTTAGCAAACGATAAAGTCGAATTATTAAATCTGAGAAAGAAGATTAATAAAAATAGTTAAATTTGGCGTTTAAAACTTTGAATTACAAATAGCTAAAGGCCCTGTTTTTATTAGAATTAAATCACCTTTGCCATTCGCAACAATTTATCGAGAAACTTTAATTCTTTTAGACAATAAACTAGCTGTTATACCCGACGTTGCACGGGTAGAGGTGGAAAAAAAATTTAACAGTCAATTTAACTATTTTTTTTTTCTTTCATTTTAGTTACATAAGATATGAACATTATCCAGTAATTTTCAATTTAATTACCCAACTTGGATATAGTAATGATTAATATTAATTTCAAAAATACCTTTGATAAGAAGCTCAAATTAAAAAGAATACATGTTTAAGTAAAAAATAATCAGTAAGAATTAAAAATGGAAAAACAGCTAAATCTTAAAAGGGTCTCAAACATTTATTTTAACGCAAATCAAGGGAGTTCTATAATAAATCAAGTAACTTTTTTTGGACACTTTGTAGATATAAATACAATATAAGCAGTACAAATTTCTACCATAATTCAATACAAATGCTGAAAAATTAAGAATTCAATGCAAATGTATACAGTACTAAATCAATGCAGATATGTACAATAATTGAATGAAAATAAATACAATAATAATTGAATGAAAATAAATACAATAATAATTGAATGAAAATAAATACAATAATAATTGAATGAAAATAAATACAATAATAATTGAATGAAAATAAATACAATAATAATTCAAAGAAAATGAATACAATAATAATGCAATGCATATATGTATAATAATAATTTAATGAAAGTTAATATAATAAAAATTCAATGCATATATGTACAATGATATATCAATAAAAATAAATACAATAATAATTCAATTAATTTATATAATATTAGACAATTAATTTTGAAGTACCTCCGTAAACACAACTTTTTTCGGTTTGGAATCTGGTGCAAGAGTAAAAAGTTTTTCTTGATTCCCCACTCTGGAGCAACCGACATACAATTGCCCGTGAGAAAAGACATGTTATGCCATATGCAGGCCGACCACCTTGAGGGACTGCCCTTGGGCCTTGTTGATGGACATGGCAAAACTTGGCTTGATTGGGAATTGGAGGCGCTTGAAAGGTATGGGTGCGTCGGAAGGGATGATGGGGTATCCTGGGAATAAACACGTCCTCTCCCTTAGCTTATCCCGTCATCACGGTAGCCTCCAGCACCCTTGGCATCAGCTTCTTGATTGTCAGCCTTGTGCCGTTACAATGCTTGGGTGTATTTAAGTTCCGCAGGAGTATGATTGGAGCTCCTACTTTTAGCTCTAATTTATGAGGAGGAAATGCTGGAGGATCCAAGCTATTGAGAAACTACACAGGATAGTTGACCACCTCGTCTTCGTCCGGAACGGTGTCGACAGATTTGTAGATGCATGTCTCTCTTGGAAGCTGGGCCAAAAGCTTGGTGTTAATGCTGTCAACTGCCACGTTCTTGGGAGCAATAATGGCTCTTTCACTTAGCCAGCTTCGGTCTTGATAATGTAGGTGTAGGTTAGGGAAGATCTTTTCTGCCAGTTGAGACATGTCTTGTACCAGATGACCAAAAGGGAGAGTGACTCTTCCACTTTGATCTGCTGATAAGGTGCCATTCCCTACCTCTAGAAGCTGCTGAGCAAATATGGCTGCCCCTTGGTCGCCACTGAGCTGGGCCCTCATGTTGGTCTTCAGGCTAAAGCGTTTAACGCTTAGCTACAGGTGTGATGTCTTAATACGTTGGCGTTGTATTGGTCGGCTCTCGTGCCTTTGGGAATGACGGGCAAAGTCGGTCGAAAGTCACCAGACAGCAAGACTGCAGTACCTCCCATTATCATGTTGTTGCGCCTCAGGTCTTGTAAGAGGCGGTCCAGATCTTCAAAAGCCCCCTTGTGGCTCATAGCTTCATCCCATATAATGAGATGGCACTCCGAGAGCATCCTGGCCTTGATGGAGCCACGACTAATGTTGCAAGTGGGAGTTTCTTGCTTCATCAGGTTTAGGGGCATCTTGAATGCAGAGTGGGCAGTTCTACCAACATCCAGTAAGGTTGCTGCTATCCCACTTGAGGCCACTGCCAAGGCGATCTTCTTGTGCTGCCTGAGCTTGGCCAGAAGCAAGTTTATTACGAATGTCTTGCCAGTACCGCCCGGGGCATCGATAAGAAAGAGACCTCCTGCACCCTGTTCAATGCTGGAGATGATGGCGGTTGTATGCAAGATTCTGATCCTCTGTAAGAGGTGGTTCATTTTCTCTTACATGCGCAGCCATCTCTTCTGTATTGTAGCTTGTCTCGCGCTGATATTCGAGGGCAAGATCATTTTCGCTGCCCTCTGGCGTAGGCAAACCATAGGCAACTACTCCTTCTCCTCCCATTGATTGAATGAGCTTATGAAGCTCAAGGAGCGCTCCATTAAAGATGACATCATTGTAAGTAATATCTTCATCAGCGTGCTGTCTTTGAACTGTGTGGAAGATATCCTCAGCCATGCTGTTCCTGTGTTTTTCCCATAATTTGAGAGGCTCGGCCAAGCCGCAGGTCATCAGCATGATGGCAAAGAGCTGGCGCAGTTGCTTTGGTGCTCTTGAGAGGGCAGCCTCCTCCAGGGTCTTGTCCCAGAGATCGCCATCCTCTAAGAGACCGTGCTTGGCCAGGCCTCTCTGTGGGTACCACAAACCTCCCCTTCAAATGTTCGAAGGTCTTTGAAGCTACATGGTCCGGGCACAGTGTGTAGCAGCAGGCGTAAATAGAAGCATTCCTGCTGGTTGGGGTGCACGGTGTAAACCCGGCCGATGGCATCAGACTTGAAGACAGCATCTTCCTCCCTGCCTTCCAGCTCGACCCCTCTCTTGCGCCTCATCCATGTCTTGTTAGTCCAGGTGTAAAAACTTGGCACGTCTGCATAAAGCAGGGTCCTTGCAAAAGAGTCATTCCGACACAGCTTAAAGAAAGCTGTGAGGGTGAATTCAGGGTATTGTCGCAATACCCTTTCTGCATTTTCTTCATTGAAAAACACTCGCTGACCATTTTCCAAGTAGACAGCGAGGTTGATCACACTCGGATGACGTTCACTGATGTCGAAGCCCAATATACGCCAGATGGCCTCATTCGATGATATGTAGCGGCCCACCTGGAAGCGGTGGATTTCGTCTCGCCGCTGGTCACCCTCTTGCTCCACTCCAAAGACTGCCATGTCGGATCCTTTGTTCACATATTTGCAAATGTACTTGATGCTTTTGACTGATTGACAGCTTTCTACGTAGATATGAGCTCTACATGTCTTGGAGAGCAGCTTGTTATAAGGGATGATCCAGCGGTTGTCGATCTCCACCTCTCGGCCTTGGATATTGAGAAGAGCAGTGTGGCCACCGTCTTCTGGTTTCCGTCTTCTGTGTAAGGGATATCCGTTTCGGTCGGTTTGAGTTTCTTCCAAAAGCTGCTTGGGGAAGTGCTTCGAGCACTTGCCTTCTTCCATGCAAGGCGACTGTCGATTCAGACCCCCCCCCCCCCATCCCTTAGGGTTACATGTGAATGTAATGAAGAGGTCAGGGCGACCGAACTTCCTCACATATGCCATGGCATCCTGAGTGCGCTGGTGCATATATCGTGGAGAACCAGTGAAACTGGAGGGCAGGATGACTTGCTGGCCTATGTTGCTCGCATTCCCATCGGTAGTCATTGCATCCTGAAGACCACGGTACTGCTCAGCTCTTAGTGTCGTCTGGTTTAAACAGATATAGAGTAGCCGCTCAGTCTCGATTTTTGCATACATGTCAACCATCAGCTGACTGGTGACCTCTTTGAACCGTAGGAACTGGTTGAAATGACCTTCTCTAACCATTAGTCTGTAGGCATAGAAGTCCTTGCAGCTTATTTTCTTTCCTGTCTGCTCTCCAGTGCTAGGTTTCACTTGGTAAAGGACAAAATTGTAGCCATCTTCACCTCGTGTAAACAGGAGTGGATACTGGAGGCTGTCGTAGGACAGGTGAGTCTCCTTGATGGTGATGAGCATGTTGTCTCTTTGCGCTTCAGGGCAATGTCGCGTGAGCCTGTGGCATGCTCATCGCCGACCATGATAATGGCCACTTCATTTGTGACTGGAGCATTGAAGCGACGGGCATATTCCCCAACAGGTGTTCTGTCACCTCTGATGACCATCCGGTATTCCGGCAAGACCATCTGATCTAGGGCTGATTTGAAGCTTTGTACGTATGGATGAGTCTCATGGAGCATGGCTTGGAGCTCTTGTATGATGAGGCGATCCACACCCTGATCGAGTCTGCAGCGCTGATCGATCTGCTGGTCGCCACCCATGAAGTACACCTGGACGTACTTGGGCTCTTCATCCGGTAGTGGTAGTAGACTTCCCATGCGGTGGTAGACCTGGCCCCGGATTTTGAATGTGGTGAAAAATCCTCTGTTTGTCAGGTTCTTGTCTGCACCAAAGGAGGTCATCATAAAAGCGGAATTGTATTTCCAAATGTTGGAGCGAAAGTGTTTGGCTTTTGATCATCGTCGATGAGAAGCTTACTTAAAACTTCCGGTGGAGGTTGCAGTGTCTGTAGCCTCACCTTGCCGTTAGTGCAACACATTCCTGGGGCCTCACCTGGCCATTTCATGGCACTGCAAAATGTACACACCTTATTCATCTTGCCGATAATGACCTTACTGTTGGAACTGTATGCCTTGTTAGCATTGTAGGAGAAAGCTCCCCTTTAAGCCAGGTAACGTTTTCGGTTAAAACGGCCTGCGAATGTCGTCTACGATCAACTCGCAATCGGTGTACTCTTGCTTCTGGCGTCTCAATTATTCGTTGTTCGGCTCGAAAAGTTCCCATAGCCTCCCTGACGTGCTGCAGTCGAAGCTGTCGTGCCTCCTCCGACTCGGCAGCCCGGGATGCCCGCTCTCGCTCTGTAGCCGTCTCATTTAACCGTAAAGCCTTTCCTTTTTTCTCCTTAGATTGGACTTGACCAATATGTTTGGGTTTTCTTTTAGACATAATTAATAATAGATTAAAATGTATCAATATTAGATTAAAATGGCTGAAAACGATCTCACTTTAAGCTGATCACTAATGGTCTGCGTGCATAAAATAAAATATTCTTAATGAAAGCGAATTACATGATCTAATTGTTTAGATGTAAAAAAGCTACTCCAGCAAACAGCAAACGATTTGCATTTTTTATATTTATTTGTATTTTTCTTAACTGTGATAAGGATACTAAAACATACGATTTTTGTAGATAGAGCTACTACACAATAGATATAGCTACAAACATACCCATTATACAGCTCTAACATAATGACCTTCGAACAACCGACCAGATTATACATTATTTATAAAAGAAATTGCGATTTGCCATTTGGCGAGGTTTTACACTAATATGCAGCTCTAGTGCGATGACCTTTATTAACCATAATAGTTCATTAATAGCTTAACTATACATTAATTGCTTAAATATGCATACATGCAGTCAACAGAAAAATCAATGAAAAAATCTTCAAATAAACCCACAATAAAATCCGGGAAAGGAGACTGGCGGAATTACGTCACTTGAAACATGTCGTCAATTATTTTTCAAATAATGAAATTAGTTTCTGAAGTTAATGGCAACAGAATAAAATAAAAAATTTCAATTTTAAATGTTTTCGTTAAAAGTTTTATTTAATTTTTTCAGCCGATGGCATCAGGAAAGTAAAAAAAGATCGGATTTGAGCCAAAGTGGTGTAGTTTTTCAGAAAATTCGAATAAAAACGTTCAAAAACGATATAAGAATCTTCTGATTCGAAAAATTCTTAGCCTATATTTGTTCCGGAGATGCGATGAATTTTTGTGCCAAATATCGTGAGGATCTGTTGCGTGGTTCTTTAGATCTCGTGTCTTATACAAACAAACGGAAGTTGCCTTTTATGTATATAGATTTAAATAAATTTATTTTTGCGAAATCGATCAGTTTGAAATCACGTCAAATATATTTCACTACGGATTCTTTGTATGTTGATATGAAATGTTTTCATTCTATTTAAAAGCGAGGAATATTACATATTTATTCTTTGAAATATGAATTAATTTTTGCAAACGATAAATAATAATTATTGAATTTTCGAAATAAAATTTATGGAACTAGCCATGTTTAATATGGAACTAATGTTGTGTTTGGCGCGTTTATTTCTGTTAAACACAAATGTGTGGAAGCGGGTTAAGTGACAGATTCTGTTACAAACCTACTTGTTTAGTTTCAAGAGAGCGTGCTTTAAATTACTTATTTGCTTATATATTAAACAATGTCAACAATGTTAAACAAATTTTAGTTATTAATTTTTTAAGATGCCAACTTCTTGCTGTGCTGTTGGTTGTTCAAATCATTTATTAAAGCAAACTTGCATAGAAAGAAAAGTTTCTTTTCATCAATTTCCTCATTCTGATCCTAGATAAAAACAAGTTGCATGTTGACGAAGCAGAAGCATACGAAAAGTACGTTCATTTATAGGTTGTTTGTTTGGTAGACATATATTTTCAGGTTTGTGTGCTTAATCACAAAGACTCGCTTATAAACCATCGTCAAGAAGGACGGACACGACATACACAAACATATATGACAGACTAGCAAATTTATACCCGTTCTTCGCACGGAATAAAAAAATATCAAATAGATTCCAAATATGTGTACCATATAACCTGGTATAGGATCATAAACTTATTATTGTTTCCGCTCGTTATAAATTATAAAATCCCGTTTCATTGCCTTAAAATTCCAAAATGAAAAATACGCTGTAAAATGCACTCATAAATGCCATCACAATTCCCTCATAAATACATAAAACCTTTTAGCTCATTTGGCGCGTTTTGGGAAATAATTTGGCGAGAAAATAGATATAGCTACCCACACCCATTATACAGCTCAAACACAATGACCTTCGAACAACCGACCAGCTTATAAATTATTCTAAAAGAAATTGCCTATTTGGCGAATTTTAGTTAATAATTTGGCGAGTTTGGCAACGTATTTGGCAAAAAAATAAAGACATAACACACTAATAGCTCTAGTGCGCTGGCCTTTATTAACCATCATAGTTCAGTAATAGCTTAACTATACATTTATTGCTTAAATATGCATACATGCAGTCAACAGAAAAATCAATGAAAAAATCATCAAATAAACCCACAATAAAATCCGGGAATGAAGACTGGCGGAATTACGTCACTTGAAACATGTCGTCAATTATTTTTCAAATAATGAATTTAGTTTCTGAAAGTAATGGCAAAAGAATAAAATAAACATTTTGAATTTTAAATGTTTTTGTTAAAAGTTTTATTTAATTTTTTCAGCCGATGGCATCAGGAAAGAGAAAAATTATCGGATTTGAGCGAAAGTGGTGTATTTTTTTCAGAAAATTCGAATTTTCTCTAAAAATGGAACAAATATGAAAAAACTAAGCCTCAGGTGCACACGTTAGTATTAAAGGGAATCTATCTTTAAAATTTCGAATTCCTGTGGGCCGTATAAGTAGGTCTTTTACGATCCGATAACAGACACACACACAGACAGACAGACTCTTTCTTTTATTATTATAGATGCTGACATCTATCGCCACCTCCACAATTTAGACATGTCCCTGAAGGGCAGGGAAATAGTCTCCAGAGGCCTGTACCCGTGGTAAACTGCGCAATGACCGACCACAGGACTTTCGGACCCAACAGATTTAACAATCACGTACACCGCATATATTCGACAAACACAAATATCCATGCCTTACCGGGATTCGAACCCGAACCCAGAGGCTCCAAAGGCTAGCTCCCTAACCGTTGCGCCGCCGGGTTGACATTTAGGGGATAAAATTGAAACAATCAATGAAATCGCAGTACACAGAAAACTGAAAACAAGAGCATTACATCAGCTGAAACATTCTCATTGATTAGACTGTAAGATTAGATGACGAACATGCAACTTGAAATTAAAAAAAAACTTACATACCCTGATTTATTTTATACAGAAAAATTGAATTTCTAGACTTTCGTAACAAAGTTACTGTATTATGCATAAAAATAATTTACTAGTTCTGAAATAGTTATGCATATTAAAAAAAAGTATCTTAACTATTTATATCATCAACTACGCCTATGTCAAAACTAATGCTTTTATGGTATGATCCCAAAATGTTTTAATTAAGGGCTTTGAAAAATATTCCATCAGCACATTTTAATAACGCTTAAAAACCCGAATTGCATAAAAACCGGAAATTATTATGCAGACAATTTTACCGCATACCAATAAATTTAGCGTTGCCAACGGAAGTCTATTATTCTGAAGACAAAGAACATTGCCACCGTTTTCTTCTATAAAATTCATTATCCCTTTCGGAATTTATTCATTCCGGAAAAAATGGCATCTGGTCTAAACAAAGACACAGGACGAAAAGCGCTTTATTTAGTTTGTTGAATGAGTCTCTCAAAAAATGTTGTTTGCTGTTTTTTGTTGTTCAGGGGACAAAGCGAACAAAGATATTTATATTTATACATTGTTTTGGTTAAAATGTATCTGATATTTTTTTGTTAAAAATTTTTTAGTAATGTAACAATAATTAAGTATTTGTTTGTTTCAAATTATAAAATATGTATGTAATTTGTACCAAAGAAACCTATTACAAATGTTGAGTTATTTTATAATTTAAGCTATGACATTCAAGCAAAATAACTATAGGGGCCCGGATGGCTGAGTAGTTTGGACCATTACTCTAGCAGTCTGCGCGCTGTAACGGGTGCGGGTTCGATTCCCGCCTTCGCCCTGGGTGTACTTTCCTTTCTCTGTGACAGTAAAAATTCTTTCTGTGTCTGTCTTACTTGACGAAGGCTTATAAGCGGGTCTCTGATCAAACACACAAGCCGGAATATATATGTGGGCAGTTCTACCGTTCTAAATAACTATAACCAAGTAAGATAATAATAATTATAACAGCTATATAGTTGTATAACAAACTTCACTGTACTGCGAAATGCAGTTCACCTGGTCACCCTATGCAATATGCCGAACGAAAACCCGTCTAAATTTAATTTCGTTGGGTTCCTGCTAAAATGACAGCCTCGTCACTTGACCGAGGCAAAATTACGAGGAACCTGTCGTCAATGGTTTTCCTGTAGCTCTAGTGGGAAAATTCCCACTAGAGCATTCATCTAAACCAAAAGTATATTTACATCTTGGAAAGATGTAAATATTTTTCAACAACTATTTGCGTTTTCCCCCTGAATATAAAGATTACTCCCAATTGAATTTGCATTGAACAATTATTTCACGGCAAAAACACTACTTTACATAGGTGAAACGAGTTTCACGGGGAATCACCTGTGCCTTAGCTTTAAAAACTAGAAGTCTTGTATAGGAGAAACAACTTTTACAGAACCGGAAATAATACTATTCGAATTTAATTATTTTTTTCTGCATTTTATCCATCACTACACAATGTTCATATTTTAATACCAATTACTCTTACAGCTGTTAAGCAATAGGTAAATAGGTATACTTTTCTTTTCAGATTTCATACTATTTAGAAATGTCCAACGGTGCTACAAGTAACATATAATTGAAACATTTCATTAATGAAACACTTAAGAAAATAACATAATTAAATTTTAACCCTTCTTTTAATTAAATGGATCTTAATTTTTTAAGTTATATTAGTTATAAATGACATGTTTAAACTGACGAATTTTCTTTCAGCTTTCATTTCTGCTTTTCCTTCTATCAGTGCTCGATTTTTCATGGCCCCAAGTGACATTGGTTCACCAATCGAGACTTTACTTTTTAGCTATTTTGTTGCCACTCAAGATCTGAAAATTTTTCATTAGCCTATTTTACATTTATTAAGTAATAATTTATACGAAAGAAATGTATAACGAGTATTCGTTGTAAACCAGTGTATCTCTTACAAAAAGTAAGTATATAGTTTAAAAAAGACTTTTTGAAGCATTATTAGTTAAATCACATTGTGAGGGATAAGCAAATTGACTGAAGTATGCAAACTGGTTTCCACTGCATGACATTAACATTTGACTAAAAAAATAATTTTTTTAATTTTTTTATAATTAAAAAATCTTGTTTTCATTTTTTGTCTGGAATTACTTTTATTTGGGTATTCGAAAATGAGTTTTCTAAGAATAATTTACTTATTAAATGTTTAAAATACTAACTTCTTGCTTGCTGTTGATTAAATCACTTGTTAAAGACAGCTTGTATCGAAAGAAAAGTTTCTAAACATTCCCATTCATTTATATATATAAAAGGCAAAGTCTTGACTGACTGACTGACTCACTCACTCACGTATCAACGCCCAGCCCAAACTTCTGGAGGTATAGCTACCAAATTTTAGGAGTATATTCTTTTGTAATGAAGGCGTCCTTTAAGAAGCAATTTTTCGAAATTCGAACCCAAACGGGTGTAGGAATGCAAAACAAAACGTGAGCCGATTTCTCCATATTAATAGCATTGTAAGATTAGAATGGGCTTGTTTCAACACTTTGTCAAAGAAAACCAAAAAACAACCAATGAAATCGCAATTCGGAGCGCGTGACGTTATAAAAAACCAATGAGCTTGTTTCAACACTTTGTCAAACAAAACAAACCAACCAATGAAATCGCAGTATGGAGAGCGTGACATCATAAGAAATATTCCAATTTAAACTTTTCATTTCAATTTAAAAGATATTTCCGCGCGTTCGGCGTAAACGAAAATTAAGTATAAACACGTAAGAGCACGTGAGTTTAATTTGTAGGATTGTTATTTCAATATCATTATTTTATTGTATTTATTGAATTTAAATCTTTTGTGTGTTTTTTTGTTACCGAATTTAATTAAATTGATGTTTACAAATGGTTGGTTGGTTGGTAGACATGTATATTCAGGTTTGTGTGCTTGGTCAAAGACCCGCTTATAAACCTTCGTCAAGTAAGACAGACACAACACACACATAAATGGATCCATCTAATTTTTAGAGACAGAGGCCAACTAGAGGATCCCCAGAATTGGCTTGTCACCCCCAGAGGTATTGATTTGGTATGGGAACTTGGAGGACTTTGTGACCACGACGGATTTAACGTGCACCAGTCACCATTAGCGTACACGGGGGTCTTCGGAAGGCAGCGGGACTCGAACTCGCAACCTTAGGTATGCCAGTCCAAGACCTTACCGACCAGGCTATCCCGGCCCCTACAAATGGTAAGAAATTAAGATATTTTTACAATGTCAATTTGGCATAGCTATGATGTAAGTGCCGATTGAATTTTGGCATTATCGGCTTTTGGCGAAGTTGAAAATTTAACGTAGAGCATATTGGTGTAAGTCAATCTCACCCCTTCTACCTTTCATTAAATAAGACCGTCCTGCGTGGCGGTAGCGCCCTCTGTGTTGTATGTGTTGTAACTCTAAGAATGTTCTTGTTATAAAAATGGCGTGATTGTATATGTGTCGTATTTTGTCTAATGCTCTTCAACTTATAATAAAAAGATGTTTGCTGCTACTCTGCGAATAATAATTGGATCGATCCCTAACCTCTCCGATAGGTTATGGGCCCAGGCACGACTCCGCCGCGAAAACTCTGGACTTTTCAAAGAGTAGCGAGGTTAGGCTTAGAAAGCTAACCGTCGTCTTAGCAGTCATTGCCAGCACGAGAACTTTCTTTCATTTGCTCTTACCTCTGGACTTATACGACTATGGCTCAAGTCAACAGCATCGAAAAGCTCAATAAATCGAACTATTCTACTTGGAGGATCCAAATAGAAGCAGTACTGATCAAGAATGATCACTGGAGTTTTGTCAACGGAAACAAACGTAAAACCAGAAGTAGCTGCAGATCGGGAAAAATGGACAACTACTGACGCTAAAGCCAAATCTGACATCATCCTAGCCATGAGTCCAAGTGAACTATGCCATATAAAAAATAGTGAAACTTCAAACGACGTGTGGACAAAATTAGAGTCGATTACGAATCAAAAGGTCCCGCCAAAAAGGCATCGCTGTTGAAGCAACTTTTGTTTCGAAAAATGACGAAACAGTGAAAATATGGCAGAACACTTAAATAGTTTTACCGATACTGTGGATAAGCTGAACGCACTCGACGTCAAGATTGCAGATGATTTATTGGCCATTTTAATGCTGTACAGTGTCCCCGCGAACTATGAAAATTTCCGCATCGCAATCGAAACTAGGGACAAACTACCGTCGCCAGATGATCTAAAAGTAAAGCTGCTGGAAGAATTCGAAGCTAGAAATTCGAAGGATAATATGCCAACCCCTGAACAGGCAATATTTTTCGAAAAATAGAAATCCACATCATGATGAGCCGACCGCAGACAAGCCGAAGTGGAATAACGGCAACAAGAAACCCTTCAAGAAAAAGAAGTGGCCACAACAGCAGTAACACCAAAATGGAAGAGAAACAGCTAAAATAATCTGTCAGCGAGACACTCTACTGCCCAGGATTGAGAAACAACCTCCTCTCTATCTCCAAAATCTGCGACAAAGGCTTCACCGTCACCTTTACCCGAGACGGAGCGAGCATCGTACACCCCACCGGACAGACGTTGGAAGGAGAAAGAAGAGGTAACCTCTACACCTTGAAAGGATTGGACACCCCCTCATCGGCCCTTGCAAGTGACTCCCTGGATACCAAAAGGAAGGCGGATATAATCCGATGGCACGAACGCCTCGGCCACCTCAACTTCAAGTACCTGGAAAACGCGATAAAGAATAACAACATTCTAGGAATCGATGTGAATGGACAAACCAAATGCCCGGATTACTTGTGTGAAACCTGTGTGAAGGGAAAACTCACCGCAGCCCCCTTTCCACATAAAAGTGAGAGGTCCACTATTAAATGTTATAAAATACATTCTGATGTCGTCGGACCATTTGATGTGGAGTCCCTTGGTAAGAACGTATATTTTATCACCTTCGTAGACGACTATAGTAGGTATGCAGTTGTAAAACTCTTAAAGCATAAATCAGAAGCATTTAATGCATTTAAAGAGGTGAAAAGTTTCTTGGAGAACCAATCGGGTTGTAAAATAAAAATTTTGCAGACAGATAATGGGGGAGAGTATACGAGTAATGAATTTTCTAAATTCTTAAAAGATTGTGGAATTCAACATAGATTAACTGTTAAAAATACTCCACAGCAAAATTCGATTTGTGAGACGCTTAATTTACGGCTAGGAAATTTACTCCGTTGTTATTTAATTGAGTCTGAACTCCCACCAACTTTTTGGGGAGAAGCAGTAACAACCGCTTGTTACGTTAGAAACCGACTACCTTCAAAGACGTTAATCGGAGAAAACCCCTTATACGCTCTTTTTCGGCAAACCACCGAATTTATCCTACCTTAAAACGTTTGGCTGTAAAGCTTTTGTATGGAATAACAATAAAAATAGAAAGAAATATGAACCGCGTGCAAAAGAGGGAAAATTAATTGGATATAGCGAAAACACTAAAGCATTTAGAATTTGGTTAACAAATGAAAAACGCGTCGAAATCACTAGGTCCGTTAAATTCGATGAGCGTAAGCAAACAGCTGACTGCGAATCCAAAACCGATCAAAATGAACATCCGTCAGACTACTTTTATTTTTTCCCCAAAAGCCTAGAATCAGCTGACAAAACAGACCCCAATAAAGAAGACGATTCAAGGTCGCGCGTTATTGAAAACGAAGAAAAAGAGAACGATCACGGGGGGGAAAGCATCGTGGAAGATTTAGATTTATTAGAAGAGGATAAGACCGAAACCGAAACGGCTCTTTCCAAACGAGCTCGTGGGAGGCCAAGAATATTAAGAGATGGTACAGCGGGAAGACCAAAGAAAATATATATGACAGATCCCGAAAGCAGTAATCTGGCTGTCGATGAAATTCCCATTAAAAGGGCTCTGGACTCTGTAGAATCCGAATCGTGGATAGCAGCAATTGCTACCGAAGTTAAATCAATCTTGAAAAATGATACCTTTGACTTATTGGAAAATATGGATAATTACGAGTCAGACACCGAAATCGTTGGTAGCCGCTTTGTTCTTAAAAATAAATTAAATGAAAATGGGGATTCCAAAAAGAAAGCCAGATTAATTGCACAGGGATTTTCTCAAGTTGAAAATGTTAATTATTTTCAAAATCAAACATATAGTCCTGTTGCACGAATGTCATCAATTAGATTATTGTGTTCAATTGCTTCATTGTTAAATTTAGATATACATCAATTTGATATTACTAGTGCATATTTAAATGGTACTTTGGATGAAGATGTATACATGAAATTACCTAAGTATTTTGATGTTGGTTTAAGATACTTAATTGAAAATGAATGTGACAAAGTGTTATGCCAAAAGGCTAAAGAGATGTTATCTGTTACTGACAATGAGAATGTTATATGCAAATTAAAAAGGTCTATATATGGTTTGAAACAAGCAGGGAGGTGTTGAAACGTAAAAATAAATGACATATTGACTGATTTTGGTGCTAAACAATAGCAGAGTGACCCATGTGTATATTACATTAGAGATGGTGAGGGATTAACTCTCATTAGTATTTATGTAGATGATATTTTACTCATATCTGAAAATCCCTCTATGCTTAATAGGTTTAAAAATCATTTGAATAGATATGTAAATTCGAAATATTCAGGTCTAGCTAACTATTGTTTAGGGATTAACTTTCAACAAAAGAAAGGTGTAATTACTATGAGTCAATCTAGCTATATAAATGAGTTGTTAAAAAGATTCAATATGACAGACGCGAAAACTGTTAATACACCAATGGACTTAAGCGTTAAATTAGAAAAGGCGGAAAATTGTGAAAATAAGTTACCATACAGGGAATTGGTTGGAGGTCTAATGTATTTGGCAGTTTCAACTCGACCTGACATAGCGAATGCTGTGAGTAAGTTAGGTCAATTCTTAACTTGTTTTAATGAAACACATTTTTCGGCAGCAAAGCGCGTTTTACGCTATTTGAAAAAGACAATAAATTTTGGTTTAATCTTTAAAAATTCAAATGATCCTTTGTATGGGTATACGGACGCGGACTTTGGAAATTGCGAGATCTCGAGACGCTCTTATACAGGAACCTGTTTTATTCTAGGTGGTTGCGTAATTTCGTACGAGAGTCGCAAACAAGCTACCGTAGCACTCTCCTCAACAGAGAGTGAATATATGGCTCTATCGGACGGTACAAAAGAGGCGATATACCTTAAAAGGTTACTCAATGAATTTTCCCCCGAAAATGTTGATAAGGTTCAAATGTTGGTTGACAACATGGGCGCAATCAAACTTGCAGAAAACCCAGTTTTTCATAAACGAACGAAACATATAGACATCCGCCACCACTTCGTAAGAGACGCTCTAAAAAATGGAGAAATTGAGGTCCGTCACATACCCACCGAAGAAATGGCAGCAGACGTATTGACTAAACCATTGCCTGCCGCCAAGCATTATAAATGCCTTAGTCTGTTGGGTATGGGTGATGTAAAGGACTATTTTGGAAAAAGGTAAAGGTTGACATTGCGGGGGAGTATTGGTGTAAGTCAATCTCACCCCTTCTACCTTTCATTAAATAAGCCCGTCCTGCGTGGCGGTAGCGCCCTCTGTGTTGTATGTGTTGTAACTCTAAGAATGTTCTTGTTATAAAAATGGCGTGATTGTATATGTGTCGTATATTTGTCTAATGCTCTTCAACTTATAATAAAAAGATGTTTGCTGCTACTCTGCGAATAATAATTGGATCGATCCCTAACCTCTCCGATAGAGCACCCAGTTGTATGGGTTAGGGACAGTATGAATTATCATCGCACTAGAGATATACACGAAGGCTATTGGCCACGGGCGTCTTAATTTAGAACCACAGTAAAATGACGAGCCCACACCTGAGTAGGCACCTAATGCAACTGGGCGACATCGTACGCAGCGTCGGGACTTTGAAAAATATTTAACTTGCACTCGCACCACACGGGATTATTCGGGACACGGAACATTTTTGGCTGCATGGGTCGTTTATAGGTCGACAGTTATTTTGACGATGCCCGGACCCGAATCTGGGACATATCGCATGCAAGGCGAACGCCTTTACCGACTGGGCTACCCAGCCCTGTCGAGTGATCGAATATGGAGCGGAATGTTTACCACATTTTGGGCAAATTTGGGTGTAGGAGGGCAAATAAAAAACTGGCCATTATAACGTAGCTATTCTGGCAATTTTAAAATGGTCAATGGGACAGCCCTCTTACTCCTAGAAAGGCTTATATATTAGAACAATGGAAGGAAATTATAATATAGTGATCACCAGTAGAGAGGAGCTCAATTGGTATAAAATAAAAGTTTACATAAAAAACAATCACCGTTAGTAAGTGTAAGGGTGTTATTTTAAAAAATAGTGTATGACAACACGTTGAAAATGGCCTTTTTTAAACCCGTGAATTTATTTCAAAAAAATTAAGTTAAATTAAAATTAGTTATTTTAAAAAATAGTGTATGACAACACGTTGAAAATAGCCTTTTTTAAACCCGTGAATTTATTTCAAAAAGTTAAGTTAAATTAAAATTAGTTATTTTTAAAAATAGTGTATGACAACACGTTGAAAATAGCCTTTTTTAAACCCGTGGATTTATTTCACTCGCTCGTACCTCGCTCGTGAAATAATTGATTCAACTCGTTTAAAAAAGCCTTACTTTTCACACTAGTTGCATAAATAACTATTTTTCTACTAATTTAAGAAATTGTTGTCCACGGAATATACCTAAAAAACTTGAGAGAAATGGAGAGAGTTTTGACCTATTAATCATTTTGTCACGCCATAAAAAAATTTGAAAATCAGACTGTCTTTGTTCAACAACTAATGAAAATTTTGTTTTTAAATAAATTATTTTAGTTTTAAGTATGATCAAACTAGTCATAAGTTTGTCCTAGTCATAAGTTTACAGTTTAACTTGGTGGTTTTAATTTCTTAATAGGTCGAACAGTTTTGTTCCAGCCTCATTGAAGTTTATGACAAAAAAGATGCATAAAATTACCATATTTTAAAAAAATTGGTAAGTATACCAAATTTTACTTGCTATAAATAGTTATTTCTTTCACATACACACAAAAATGATACCAAAGTTGTTTTCTAGTTCATATTTTTAAAAAAGTGCTCCGAACGTGTTCGGATACCTTAATATCGGAGCAGTCCATTCATTATATATCACGCGTTGACTAATATATATTGAGAAGGTTGACTAATATATATTCAGAAGGAATTTTATAAAAAAAGTTACAATATTCAAAGTAATTAAATTTTGATTATTTATTAATTTAAATTCATTTGCGTGATTGAATATTTTTTAGGGGGATTAAGATGGATACCAACCTCAAACAGCGCATTTTTTATGGCAGCGGAACTTAAATTATACTATTTATAATGTCCAAGAAGTTTTAAACAAGAGATTGGCATTTTTGTATATCACAGCTTTTTTTAGCGACAACTTTTATAATGACTTGTTTTTTGTTATAAAATAAATACTTTTTAGTTAAAATTAGTTTTTTTTTTAGATTGGCGCTTGTTTACTTTTCCAAAGTTTTATTTGTTAGGGATATATATTCAGAAGAAATTTTATAAAAAAAAAGTTACAATATTCAAAGTAATTAAATTTCAAAAATATATATTTTATGCACGAGCAAAAAAAAATATAAAAAGTTTTAGGCAATGGCATTAAAAAAATCATATAGAAAATCAGATATCTCTGCTTTAGAATTCGTTTTGTTTGAATTTACCGAAAAACAAAATTTTTAGAGAAAATAATAATTTCGTTTTTTTTTAAATGGCTCAGCTGTCAGAGGTAAAAATTCAATGCCAAACCAACGAGCATATAGAAGGTAGATGCGAGGCCTCCAAAGAAAATAACTCTCAAAATGCTTTGACGCTGAAAGTTTCTGATCTAGCGGACACTCCAATGTGCCGAATATGCTACAACGGACCCAGTCGGGAAAGATTACTGAAGCCCTGCAAATGCAAAGGTATCTGTGCTGTAAATTATTTTTTTCCAATATAAAGACTTTATAATTGAATTTCTGATTTCTGCTGTAATATTAGAGCCACAACCACTACTGAGAACTGAAATTGGTACTGCTAGCGTATTCTGGTCGGTCTCGATTTGGCGACTTTCCTTTTAAAGCGAAGTAGCGAAAACGTACTTAAATTAGTAAGCATTCCAGTTCAACTCAATAGATGTTTACATCAAACTTGTTGCTATAGCAACCCTGTGTTTACTTTTTCACGAACCGCAAAGTCGCCAAATAGCATTCCGGCCATAATACGCTAGCTGTTCCGAATATACTATTTGGCGGGATAAAATATTAAGATTTTATTACAACTAAGATACAATGGCCGGTCTGTCAATTGGCGACATTTGGCGAGCTTGGAAATTTAACGTAGGGTTACTACACCTATTGAGTTGAATGAAATATGAAAGAGAATGTTAACCACAATTGAGCATTTTCGTTGATTAGAAACATAAAGCGCATCGCCAAATCGAGACTGGCATAATATCCTAGCTGTTCCAAGATTTTTTGGCAAATAACAAGAACAAACCAATTGGGTAATCTTTTCTGTAAAAGCTATGAAAAAATGGACAGTCTCGATTTGTCGATTCAGATTACGTTGACAAGCAATGAAAATGCCTAAATGTGGTAAACGTTTCACTTCATATTTAATGCAAATAGATAAATATAGCAACCCTACGTCAAATTTTTTAATCTCTACAAAAGTCGCCAATAAACAGACCGGCCATTACACCATAGCTGTACGTTTTTCTTTCACAAATTGCGTTTATTTTGTATAATATTTTTAGCATCCCTAAAGTTAAAAGTTTCCAACAAAACATTCTTAATCACGCCAATGCATCCAAAACTGTGTATACTAGAGCTGTTTCCAAAAATGTATTCATGATCAGACAATGACCCAAGATAGAATAGTTGTGATATTTAGACCAGTTAGTATATTGTCGAATACGTAAAAATTACGTATGGTTGCTGTACTGCTTAAAAATGCTTTGTAAACGTTAGTCATAAATCCCTTGCGAAAGTTCCTAGCTATACTACAGGAAATAAATATATTCTTAAAGAACCTTTTTTCTCTAAAAACTATCTTAAAATTCAGCCATATATACAATTTATTAAACTGGTTAACAAACCCTAATAAGCAGTGATTTATTTTTTGACAACTTTAGGAAATTAAAGAGAGATATTTTGTCGTTGACCTTATAATTCCTTTTAGCTTCCACACTACGTTTATAACGTAAAAAGTGGAAGGTTTTATAATCGTTCAGTCCGTTGTCTGTCTGTCTGTCTGCGTCGTTCGTCGCGTCACCGTTCACGAAGAACACAAGTCACGCAGTGATACGTCATTGAAGCAAAAATCATTAGCTACATTCAAATTTCATTAAAATTAAATAAGTTTATTTAAAATTAAATACAAATTACTACATGAAATAACATGCAAATTCCTTTTTATCAAATTTCACTGTTGCCATCCACAGTCCCACAACAAGTGGGATACGTCATTTTGAAGCAAAAAATCAGATTAGGCTACATTCCAAATTTCATTAAAAAATTTAAATTAGAAGTTTATTTAAAATTTAAATAACTAAAAATTTAATCTACATTGAAATAACATGCAAATTTCATTTTTATTCAATATTTTCACTGTTGCCATTTCGTTAAACGTACGAGAAACTTTATTTGAAATAAAAATAAAAATATTTATTTATGTGTATTAATTCAGTTTGGATTGTTGTAATATCACAATAGAGTTCTTTTGATGGTTCATTATATATGTATGAAGAAAGATAAATAGAGAATTCTAACTTGGCATAAAAAATATGCAAAGTTTCGCTTTTATTTTTAAAGCATCAATTTACTAATATATATTTTTTTAACTGTACATTAATTTAACAAACTATAAATAAGTGAATTTTCGAAAGAAATGTAAATGGGAAATTAAGGCGACACAAAGATATTTATTAAAAAAGATTACATCATTATTCTTCGAACTTCAAACAAATTTAGCAAACGATAAAGTCAAATTATTAAATCTGAGAAAGAAGGTTAATGAAAATAGTTTAATTTTGGCGATTAAAACTTTAAATTACAAATAGCTAAAGGCCCTGTTTTTATTAGAATTAAATCACCTTTGCCATTCGCAACAATCGCTCGAGAAACTTTAATTCTTTTAGACAATAAATTTATTTTTGCGAAATCGATCAGTTTGAAATAACGTCAAATATATTTCACTACGGATTCTTTGCATGTTGATATGAAATGTTTTCATTCTATTTAAAAGCGAGGAATATTACATACTAGCTGTTATACCCGACGTTGCACGGTTAGAGGTGGAAAAATAATTTAACAGTCAATTTAACTATTTTTTTCTTTCATTTTAGTTACATAAGATATGAAGATTACCAATAATTTTCCATTTAATTACACAACTTGGATATAGTAATGATTAATATTAATTTAAAAAATACCTTTGATAAGAAGCTCAAATTAAAAATAATACATATTTAAGTAAAAAATAATCAGTAAGAATTAAAAATGGAAAAAAATCTAAATCTTAAAACGGTCTCAAACATTTATTTCAAAAAATGCACTCATAAATGTCATCACAATTCCCTCATAAATACATAAAATCTTTTAGCTCATTTGGCGCGTTTTGGGACATAATTTGGCGAGAAAATAGATATAGCTACAAACACACCCATTACAGCTCCAACACAATGACCTTCGAACAACCGACCAGCTTATAAATTGTTTATAAAAGAAATTGCCCATTCGGCGAGTTTTAGTTAATGATTTGGCGAGTTTGGCAACGTATTTGGCGAAAAAATAAATACATAATACACTAATATGCAGCTCTAGTGCGATGGCCTTTATTAACATCATAGTTCAGTAATAGCTTAACTATACATTTATCTTAAATATGCATACATGCAGTCAACAGAAAAATCAATCAAAAAATCATCAAATAAACCCACAATAAAATCCGGGAATGGGGACTGGCGGAATTACGTTACTTGAAACGTGTCAATTATTTTTCAAATAATGAAATTAGTTTCTGAAGGTAATGGCAACAGAATAAAATAAACATTTTCAATTTTAAATGCTTTCGTTAAAAGTTTTATTTAATTTTTTCAGCCGATGGCATCAGGAAAGACAAAAAATGATCGGATTTGAGCGAAAGTGGTGTAGTTTTTTCAGAAAATTCAAATAAAAACGTTCGAAAACGATAGAAGGAATAGTCTGATTCGAAAAATTCTTAGCCTATGTTTGTTCCGGAGATGAGATGAATTTTTGTGCCAAATTTCGTGACGATATGTTGCGTGGTTCTTTAGATCTCGTGTCTTATACAAACAAACAAACGGAAGTTGCCTTTTATGTATATAGATTTATTCTTTGAAATATAAATTAATTTTTGCAAACGATAAGTAATAATTATTGAATTTTCGAAATAAAATAAATGAAACTAGCCAAATTTGGCGTGTAAATGTTTAATATAGAATTAATGTTGTTAATGAATGTAATGTGTTTGGTGCGTTTATTCCTGTTAAACACAAATGTGTGGAAGCGGGTTGAGTGACAGATTCTGTTACAAACCTACTTGGTTTTTTTCTATTCTAGTTCTTCATTATAAATTCTTTGTTGGTGTGTGTTTTATTCAAGTTCAATGCTTTTATTTTTTCAATTTTAATGCTTGTATTTTATTCAATTTTTAATGTCTGTATTTTATTCTTATTCATTGTTTGTTGTTCATTCATTTTATTCGATTTTAGTGTCTTTCCTCTGCTATGTAATTGGAAATTTTCTTTTCTTTATAGCGGTCTAATAAATAAATAAAATTATGCAAATTTTTTTAATATAGAATTAATGCTGTGTTTGGCGCCTTTTTACCTGTAAAACACAACTGTTGTGTGGAAGCGGGTTAAGTGACAGATTCTGTTACAAACCTACTTGTTTAATTTTCATTAAATGCCTATTGTACCACATTTGAAGTTTGGTGGTAAATATTCTCATAAATCAGTTGCTAGTTATATATTACTTTAAAATAACTTTAATTTAAACAGAGGCTTTTTTAATTTTTGGAAACATTTTTACCACTACAAAAAGTATATTTCTCAAACATCTAATGACTTATAAATTTCAGGAACTATTAAAAACGTGCATCGGAGCTGCTTGGAAAGATGGCTGGAATCCACAAGTACCGATACATGTGAATTGTGCAATCACCGATTCGCTACCAAACGAAGTCATAAGGTAAGGTACTCCGGCAGCTATTTAATTTAAGGTACACTTCTAGAATACACTGTTTGGTGTCGCGCCTTGACCTTCAGGGGTTATAGAGATGATCAGACCGCGTCTAGCTTCATCAGTGGTCACCTGTGAAGAGGTCCACCAGCTGAGAGAAATTGAAGCAGGGCTGTCAGGCTTTTCGAGCTACTGCGCATAACATACTGGCACCGAGGTATCCCAAGATGCACCGCTCTAGCCTGCTTCATTTGTGCGCTGCTGCGCATATACAAGGACGTCCTCTATGATGAAATTTGAACAGCAGAGAAAGGTCTACCCAACCTGCAACAAATATTTCTCCAGTGCGGCCATCCCGGGCCCCCTCCTTGGTTGTGTGGATTTTAAAAGGAGGATTTTCTGCGCGACCCGATCTTGTTTTTTGATTTCCTGAGGGTGAATGGACTCATGGACCTGGTCTATCTCCGCTAGACCAGTGGGGATGAGAAACAACAACAACTGTTTGGTGTAGTAAGAAATAAAGATTTCTTGCCAAAAATATAAAAAAATAATCAGATCTGGCAACCCTTTCCTACTTAGGTCGTATTTAATTCTAAAAGTGATTTTTAACAACCCTAAAGGTAGAAGTCGCCAAAAAAATATTAAGAATTGTGCCAATGCACAAAAGTTGGTGATTTAATACCTTGTTCAGGTAAATCAGGTTTTAAATTTATGTCCATCAATATGATACACAAGAGGCAAGGCCGACCTCTATTTCTTTAGCCTGAGGGCTGACGCATTAATTACTATGTAGTATGACTATGAATTTTTAGTTAGTATCCCATTTTCATTTATTAAACCGATAGGAACAAAGAGCTTCATAATCAACTACCCAAACAGTAGAATTTTTTTATTCAAACAAATTCTGAAACCAAAGCACTCCCGATTAAACGATCCTTCGTCTTTTTTTAAGCAGAAACATACAATGCAAAATAATATACACAACTTGCGATTTTTACATCTTTTTCACATTTAAAATTTACCAAAAAGTATATAAAATGCTTTTGATGAACTGTAACACGAGTTATGGCTCTCGTTTCAGAAATAATGTCATCGTCGACGTTCACCAACCTAGTGAAGCGACCTTGGTGTAAGTGGTTTGCCATTTCTCCGAGGTTGTCTGTCACGACTCTGTCAACATTAATTACTCAATATCTAGTGACTTTGAATTTTTTTTTCCAGAGCTTCTGGCATTGGTGTCGTCAGCCCGAGACACGCCGCGACCGTCGCAACTTCATCGGCGACTGTGCATGTTTCCTGTTCCTCACGCCACTGGGTTTCGCAACTTTCTGGTTGTGCACCGAGGGCGCCGTGTATTTCCAGAGAGTCAGGAGCTCTCTTCTGGAGACGGTGGCCCTGATCATCTTGGCCTTCTTCTTGGTGCTGGCCTACGTCACGTGGATCGCTCTGTGCACAAGGTTAGCTATTCGTCGTTGGTCTGAGGGTCTGAGGTAGACATATATATTCAGGTTTGTGTGCTTGGTCAGAGACCCGCTTATAAACCTTCGTCAAGTAAGACAGACACAACATACACATACACATAAGTGGAT
This sequence comes from Oedothorax gibbosus, assembly GCA_019343175.1. Taxonomy (NCBI): domain Eukaryota; kingdom Metazoa; phylum Arthropoda; class Arachnida; order Araneae; family Linyphiidae; genus Oedothorax; species Oedothorax gibbosus. Next base: position 8,003,868 of record CM033278.1, read on the forward strand.
CCATCTAATTTTTAGAGACATAGGCCAACTAGAGGATCCCCAGAATTGGCTTGTTACCCCCAGAGGTATTGATTTGGTATGGGAACTTGGAGGACTTTGTGACCACGACGGATTTAACGTGCACCAGTCACCATTAGCGTACACGGGAGTCTTCGGAAGGCAGCGGGACTCGAACTCGCAACCTTAGGGATGCTAGTCCGAGACCTTACCGACCAGGCTATCCCGGCCCCACCGTCGTTGGTTAGGTTAGGTTAGGTTGAACGCTTCCGGCTGTCAATTTCTAGCCTAAGGAGTTTTTACTGTGCCAAATCATTCCTAGTTACTTAGAACCGCGGTCAAGCTATCCAGCTTTTCCAGAAGCATCATTCTGTCAGTGACTTACAAAAAGAGTTTTATAGTAGGGTAGAGACTGAACCTGGCAACAGCAACATGGACCAACACGGAGACAATATAGGGTGGCATGTGGGGCCCGATGGCCGAGTGGTTTGGATCGCAGGCCATAACGCTAGCAGTCCGCGCTCTGTAACAGGTGCGGGTTCGATTCCCGCCTTTTCCCTGGGTGTACTTTCTTTCTCAGTATCAAAATTATAAATTAACTATCACTTTTACCACTCTATTCGGGCTCCGTAGTGAGCCATGGGTGCCGATGGCAGCTCAGTACGAGTCGTTCCTCTACCCTACTATAGAACTCTTTGCACTTACATAAGGGTAAAAGTCATAGAGTTAAGAATAAGATGGAGATGCTTGGCGAGAAACAAAGTGAAGCCATCGGAAAGTCACCAAGCAGCCCTATTAAGCCTCAACAAGCCACTCACTCAATGTTAGGTTTATGCTGAAACGCATCATTTTTTTTCCTTGAGTTATATAAAAATCAAAAAATGACTTCGGAAAAAAATGAATAATTCGGATTAAGGGGATTCGACTAATATTGCAGGATTAGTTAATGAGCTAAACACACCTTGTATTGAGGACTTCCTATATTAAGTCCTACCTATACTATCATGTAGTAAATTTCGGCCCCTTGCAAGAATACAAAAAGTTGCACAAAAGGTCTAAACCACACAGAATATATTCCACACAGAACTGTCATAGGCTGGTTTGACCTCTTCAGCAAAACGAGTGTAATGCGGTTTAGGAACGGATGAAAACTCCAAGTCAGCACTCCAATGTGTATTGAGCACATTGCAATTAGTTTATCTAATTCATGTCATTGCCTTCTCTGCAGGTACCACCTCATAATCTGGTCGCGCTGGCGCAATCGCAACTACAGCGTCCGCATCGTGGATCGCCCGTCCTCAACTTCCAGCGCGTCCTCTGCCAGCGAGATAGAGACCATTAACTTGTCCGAACCTCCAGCCACTAACCACAGGCTACCTATCATAGCCCATCCCCTGCCGGCTCTTGGAACACTACCAAGACATCTAATGAATGGACCACCGAGGCTTACGGTATCTTTTACTCGACGTCCTCAAATTGACGAGCCACAGAGAAACACAACCCTTAATATGTACGCCACTAGATGTCCTCAAATGCAAGGTCCACGGAGGAGTATAACTCTTCATCCACACGCCATTCGACGTCTCCAAATGAACGATCCACGGAGGAACCCAAGTCTTAATCCGTACGTCACTCGTCCTCAAATGAACGAGCCACCGAGGAACCAAACCCTTGATTCGCACGACACTCGACGTTCCGAAATGGACAAGCCACTGAATAACTTAACCTTTAATACGTATGCCGCTCGACCTCTCCAAAAAGACGAACCACAGTGGAACCCAATCTCTAATCCGTGCGCCACTCGATGTCCCCAAATTGACGAGACACACATTAACCCAACACCTAATCAGCACGCCACTCGACATCCACAAATTGACGAACTGCTGAAATCACCGACTGTTAATCCGAATGTTATAATTCGACCTTTCTCCGTTAACGAACCAGAGAGGATCGTAAGTGTCGATGTACAGCACCCGACGTATCCCCCTACGCCTTTTCCATCCGTTTAGGGGTTGATAAAAAAAAGGTGTGTATTTGTGATGACTGTATGTGTAGAAACTGTTCGTACAGTAAAATAAAAATTAGTAAACTTATTTCATTTATTCTGGTTAATTTATTGTATTATAGCTTATAAACCTTTGAAGGATATGCTACAATTCAATTGTGTTGCGTCCTCCAACAAACGAATCACAAAGAAATCCAACCCTTAATCCATATGCCACTCGACGTCCTCAAATCAACGAACCACAGAAAAACCCAACCCTATTCCGCACAGAAAAATGCTACGGCATCATCGAAAAAATTCCATTTAATTCTAAAATTACAAAAAAAATACTAGAAAAGCATTTCAAGTCACTAAAAAGATTCCAAAATGCAGCTAGTATTTTTACGATATTTTTTTGTAATTTTAGAATAATTCTAAATGTATTTCTAAATGAATAATTCTAAATGAAAATAATAAAAATACGATAAATACTCATAATAACTAAAAAGAACATACCTTTAAGTGTATTTTGCAGTTTTAATCATTGTTTTTAAAAAAAAATTAGAAAGAAAGATAAAAGAAATTTTTAGAATTCTATGTGACTGTAAGGGTCAAAATCGCATTTGATTATCCTTTGTTTTTCTACTATGAGCGTGTTGTACGGTTAAAAATAATAATCAAGCAAAAAAATATTAACGGTTTTTAATCTGTTGAAATATCGTCTGCAAGTGGACTAAATATCAAATGTTTATTCAATTTTTTTTTTTTTACTCTTGGCCACGTTTTGCGACTTTTGCCCCACTGTGCGACGTCCACAAGTTAACGGGCCGCTGAGGAACCCAACCCCTAATCCGTACGCCACTCAACGTCCCTAAATGGACGAACCACAGACAAACCCAACCTTTAATACGTATGCCACTGGTTCCCAAATGATCGAGCCACAGAGGAACCCAACCAATAATCCGTATGCCACTCGACATCCCCAAATGGACGGGCCACAGAGGAACCCAACTCTTAATTCGTATGCCACTGGTCCCCAAATGGACGAACGCCACTAGACATCTCCAAATCGACGAATTGCTGAATTCGCCGGCCCATAATCCGCACGTTACTATTCGACCTTTCTCGGTGGACGAAAAAAACAAGTAGGTTTGTAACAGAATCTGTCACTTAACCCGCTTCCACACAAAAGTTGTGTTAAACAGGTAAAAAGGCGCCAAACACAGCATTAATTCTATATTGAACATTTACATGCTAAATTTGGCTAGTTTTATTTATTTTATTTCGAAAATTCAATAATTGTTACTTATCGTTTGCAAAAATTAATTTGTATTTCAAAGAATAAATATGTACTATTCCTCGCTTTTAAATAGAATGAAAATATTTCATATCAACATACAAAGAATCTCGTAGTGAAATATATTTGACGTCATTTCAAACTGATCGATGTCGCAAAATAAATTTATTTTAATTTATTGTCGAAAAGAATTAAGTTTCTCGGGCGATTGTTGCGAATGGCAATGGTGATAAAATTCTAATAACAAACAAGGCATTTAGCTATTTGTAATTTAAACTTTTAAACGCCAAAATTACTATTTTCATTAATCTTCTTTCACAGATTTAATAATTAGATTAAATTAAATTACAGTTCGAAAAATATATAATTAGCACAAATGATGCTTTAAAAATAAAAGCGAAACTTTGCACATTTCTTATGCCAAGTTAGAATTCTCTTTGCATCTTTCTTCATACATATATAATGAACCATCAAAAGAACTCTATTGTGATAATACAACAATCCAAACTGAATTATATCACATAATAAATATTCTTTCAAAAGTAAGAATTTTTTTAATAAAGTTTACTCGTACGTTTAACGAAATGGCAACAGATGAAAATATTGAATAAAATGGAATTTGCATGTTATTTCAATGTAATAAATTTAAGTTATTTAAATTTTAAATAAACTTCTAATTTAAATCTTTTATGAAATTGGAATGTAGCCTAATCGATTTTGCTTCAAAGACGTATCCCACTTGTCTGTGGGACTTGTGGTTCTTTCTGTGAAAGTGGGTGACAGACGGACGACAGACGGACAGACAGACGACGACTGAACGATTATAAAACCTTCCACTTTTACGTTATAACGTAGTGTGTGAAGCAAAAACCCAACCCCTAATCCGTACGCCGCTCGACTTCCCCAAATGGACGAGCCACAGAGGAACCCAACTTTTAATTCGTATGCCACTGGTCCCCAAATGGAGGAACGCCACTCGACATCTAAAAATCGACGAATTGCTGAATTCGCCGGCCCTTAATCCGCACGTTACTATTCGACCTTTCTCGGTGGACGAAAAAAAAAGAAACCCAACCCCTAATCCGTACGCCGCTCGACGTCCCCAAATGTTCGGACCGCTGAAATCGCCGACCGTTAATCCGCATGTTACTATTCGACCTTTCTCGGTGGATGAACAAGAGAGGATCCCAACTGTACAGCACTCGAGGTATCCCCCAACGCCTTTTCCATCAATTTAGGAGTTGATGAAAAAGATGTATAAAGGTGTGTATTTGTGATGACTGTGTGTAAACATTGTTTATGACTGTAAAATAAAACTTAGTTAACTTATATCATCTCTCATTGTAGCTTTTAAACCTTTTATTTGGGGGACCGGATGGCCGAGTGGTTTGGACCATTACGCTATCAGTCTGCGCGCTGCAACGGGTGCGGGTTCGATTCCCGCCTTTGCCCTGGGTGTATATCCCTTTCTCTGTGACAATAAAAAATGCTTTCTGTGTCTGTCTTATTTGACGAAGGCTTCATAAGCGGTTCTTTGATCAAGCACACCAAGCCGGAATATATATGTACCTATCCCCCTACCCCTTTTATATAAATTATCTTTATAGTTATAAATTTTATTTCTGCAGCGGATGATTAAGATTGACTGATTCATACTGTACATTTTAAAATTTAGTAACTTCATAAAATTTATAAATTTTTACCAATTATTTGTGTTGCTTAGAAATCTGAATATTAGGTGACGGATTTATACGCCTGTATATCCCCTTACAGGGTATATTCCGAACAAAATCTTATTCCTCATGTATCCATTAGTAACAAGAAGTTCATAAAGAACTAAAATAGCCTACTTTCCTGTTACTTAAATACTTACTGAAGTTCTAATCGGGAAAAAAAACTAGTTCCTAAAGTAAATATCATCAACAGCCGTTTCTACACTAGATTTATACACATTAGAAAAAAAATCGAAACACAGCACCCAGCTTAATTTAAACTTCTAAAAGCCAAAATCAACTATTTTCCTTAATATTCTTTCGTAATTAATTAAATATTATTTATGATCTGCTCGTGATTTATTTGTAGTTCGAAAATAATTGAATATTTATTAATAACAAAAGTAATGAAACTACTCCGAACTGCATTAAAAAATAAGAAATGTAAATTAAAACTAAGCATAATTGCATGCAAAAGTATGCCTTGCCGTTTCTTGGTAGATAATTAATGAATAATCAAAGAATCAAATTGTGCTACATTTTATGACGTCATTCCAAACTGATTCATGAAAATATTATTTTGCTTCAAATATGTTTAAATAAATATAGTTTCTCATGCCATTGTTGATTTGGCAACAGTGATTTAAATGACTCAAAATTGAATTTCAATGTAATTCAATGGGAAATTTGCCGAAAGATAGTAGATTTATGTCCGTCCGGACGTACAGACAGACGGACAAAAAGTATGAAAGTTGGGTATCTGAGGTCATAGCTTTCTAACAAAAAAAGAATTTTTAAGATCCGAGGATAGAACCGATTTTGGAAGAGGGATACGGACAGACGACAGACACGACCGCGCAAAGACCGACATACATCGAAACAGACAGATGGACATCAACCGATTTCAATACTACAGTATTTAAATGACTCAAAATTGAATTTCATGCTAATCATGGAAATTCGCGAAAGATGTAATTAGGTCCGTCCGACGTACAGACAGACGGACAAAAAGTATGAAAGTTGGGTATTTTAGTATAGCTTTTAACAAAAAAAGAATTTTAAGATCGATGGATAGAAACCGATTTTGGAAGGGGTACGGACAGACAGACAGACAGACGGACATCGACCGCATGTCAATACCTACTTTTTCATTTTTTTAATTCTTTCGAATTAAAAAAAGAAAAGTAGGCTAAAAATTGTCATATAAAAATTATTACTCATAATCACTTTTGTGATGTCATTAAGAACTAAACTTATTCGACTTTGCATTTAAAGTCAAGTGACAATAAAGTGTTGACTTCAGGTTTTTGATTTTGTATAATTTTTAAGAAATATTATTTACAAACAATGAAACAATAAATTTACAATAAAAAAAACTCAATTTTTTAATGAAAGTTCTGTCGTCGAATTCCAATCCCTGCTTATTCCCAACAATAAAATTGAGGAGAACATGGAAATATCAATAAATGTTGTTTCCGTGCCAGAAGAATTCTTACAAAACTTTTATTGAAATTTTTTTGCGGCACTTAAAAATTATTCCACTGTACTTCTAAGCCAAAAATCTGTTTATGGATTTTCGATAAAACTAAAGAAAGGAGCGTCGTATAAGAAATGTACGCAATTACTGGTGTTTAGGGACTTTTAAATTTATTTCAAACACGATAAAAAGATTCTCATTGGTCAGCCTCGTCAGTAAAACACCGTTTCCCATCGGAACACAGATCTTAAGGGGGAATGAGCCCGCTGGACCGCGGGTCTCCAACTCAAAGTGCATAATAGTTAATCCAATTGAGAAAAAAATATTTTGTAAGCCACATTTATCCAACTGTATTGAATATCTTTACAAACGGTTTTATTTTATGTGATGTAGCTGACTTACAGGTTCCGACAATCCCACTTTTTGAAATGGGTTCGAATATTTTTTTTTTTAATATTCAAAAAATAATTTTACGTAAAATATTCAAAGATATTTCAAAAAGTGGGATTATAGAGACCTGTAAGTCGTCTATCATCTAAAAAAAAATATTCAATACAGCCAGAGAAATTTGGCTTAGAATTTTTTTTCCATTGGATTAATACTGAGACACTTTGGTTGGGAGACCCGCGATCAACCGGGATCATTCGCCCTTAAGCCGACTGGGCGGCTAAATAGTCAGGTAGCTGGCCAGGCAGTCAAGAAGTCGCAGGTTCGAATCCCAGCATATGTGCATGGAAATTTTTGTTGCATGTTTGTCTGTATTTGTTCCGAGTACAAAATACGTACGCGTTAAATCTGTGGAGCCGAAAGTCCAGAGCAAGAGGACGATGGTGCCACTAGTTTGCTTTGGGTGCTCGCTGAGGTGTCGAAGGAGGTGACCAGGGTTCTCAATAACGAGGCGTAATTGCCCGAGTTAAAGCCATAGAGGCTAAAAATAGAAAGCCGGAAAGCGTGAAACCTAACCTAACCGATCTTAAACAACAAGACGGCGGGTGACCCCCTGCAATGGTGACCACTGTTACTAAAACAGAGGATGACTACACAGGTACATACGTGCTCATAAAATCTGTGGTGTCCAATGTCCCGACGCCTTACATCGTACGATGTCGCTCGAAGGTTGCATTGGGTGCCTGCTCAGTCTAAAAATTACGAGGCGTATGTTGCTGTGATTAAGCTCCTCTTAGAGGCTAGAAATAGGTGTCGGAAACTTTCATAACCAGTTATTAGCCAATAAAAAACACGACCAGTAAACATTGGGCTGTGGGGAGCCTAGTGGGCAGCGTCTCGGTATAGCGATCGGAAGGTCCCGCGATCGAGTCCCGGTACCACTGAAGACCCACCGAGTATATGCGGAGTACGTGCTCGTTAAATCTGTTGGGTCCGAAAGTCCTGTGGTCGGTCATTGCGCAGTTTACCACGGGTACAGGTCCCTGGAGACTATTTCCCTCCCCTTCAAGGACATGCCTAAATTGTGCAGGTGGCGATAGATGGCAGTATTTGTCCTGTATGTGTGTGTATGTCGTGTCCGTCCTTCTTGCCGAAGGTTTGTAAACGGGTCTCTGTGACCAAGCACACAAGCCTGAAAATATATCAATCGTAATCATTGGAAATATATTTGCTGCGCCCCCCCCCCCCCCATTGGCCAATTTTGATAAAATCGACGAGCCTCTCAACGAGAAGGTTCTTGGTTCTGTCCCTGTCCAAGCCGTACTATAGACGAATTCGTGCTGGAGAAAAGAATCCATCAAAAATAACTAAGATGATATTTAAATGAATTAATGTAGGCATGCAAAATCAATATAAAAGTATATTTTATTCATATAAATCTCTATACATATTATACTAAACTCACATGACAATTCACAAAGTAAAGTTTTATTTTTTTTATGGCACTGTAAGAAATATCGGGTCATTCCCACTATTTTTTTACAAAAAAAAACTTATTTATAACAAACAAACTGATTTATTTCATTTAATAAAAAGCACACATTTAACAATGGTATAGGTAGAGGCACCGATTTAGCCACAGCTTCTGACGTTAGCTTCATTATTATCACTTTTAGCATTGGTAGTAAGTTTTATTCAACATTTTACAACTGTTTCTATTTTTTAAAAATACTAAATAATATTTTTTAAAGTGGGGTATGAAATTGCATGAACTTCATTAATACGATCGATTTAACCTTTTAGAATAATTTCAAAAAAAAAATATCCTTAAAATTTTCTGATTACAAAGTTAAAACAACAATTATCCAATGTAAACCAATTTTTTTTAATTTAACTATTTGTAGCAATATATTTAAACCACTATTTTCTTTTTCCATTATGCGTTTAGTGGTAGTTTAAATTTAGAGCTGTTGCACAATTTGCTGGAACTGATAGCCTGTTTAAATTAGAACAAAATCGATAAATAGTTATAAATTATTTTTGTCTTCGTGCAAAGCAGCTAGAAAACATAAAAAAAGTGGGGGGATGGACTTAGTGGTATTAAAAGTAAGAGGACACGCTCACAAAATGTTGGGGGAAAGGGGGGGGCGTCAACCCACGCTTCTAGCAGTGCGTATTAGTACAAGTCAATATTGAGTTATTCCAATAGTACAATGCCAATAATGTTCTAGCGGACATAACCGAATGCCTCTGTTCAATAATCATGACACACAGGGCCAAAATCCGGAGGTTTTCCCGGCACGATCTTGTTTTTCCC